>WAAB01009584.1:69089-115621 GCA_013389865.1 Piaya cayana | reverse complement strand
TTTAACTTTTGCTTGCTCTATACATGACAAGCAACCTTTCCAGTAAAGCCTTTGTTTGTGAAGGGTGGAGATATTTGTTTTTACAGTCCTTACAGACTATTTTCAAAACACAGCTTTCTTGTGTCGTGTTGTGTAAATAGAGAGAAACATTCACCTCTCACTGCCTGACTTCAGCTATTAACAGGTAATGCACACCTTGATGAAGCCTTTTGTGAAGAAAAGGATAAAAAATTATTACTATGAAAGCAACCACCTGATTACTATTTGAGCTTTCCTGTTCTACTAAGCTCATGTTCACCCACCTGTGAGGCCTCACAGAAAGCATAAGGGACCAGGGGATTTTTTTAAAGGCAGGCAACACTACACACTGGCCACAGAAAGATTCTGTCTTGCCTGTGAAAGAAGAAAGTAAAAAGCTACCAGCAATGGCTCTGCTGATATCCTTGCAGGCGCAGCAGCCTGGATGAGCACCTTCCCACCCAGCATCCCTCCTTAGTGAAATCACAGAATGATAGGGGTTGGAAGGGGCCTCTGGAGATTATCTAGTCCAAATTCCCTGCTGAACCAGGTTTACCTACAGCAGGTTGCACAGGAATGTGTCCAGGTGGATTTTGAATATCTCCAGAAGACATATCTATCTTCTGAAATCCCTTTGAAATCCCTTTGCACAGCCCATAAAACTACCACTGTCATTAACAGAAATAGATTCTTCAACGTGTGTGTGTATAAACCAGTAAAAACTACCAAAAGCCTGCATTCAGTAATGCTGTTTGGGACTAGGTAGGTGGCACTGAGGCCGTACTGTTCGCTGCTCTGAAAGGGTAACAGGCAGGAGCTACCCCTCCAGTCACACGTGCAGAAGACATTCCAGTGTTGTGCAGCACATAAGATTTGTCACCATGTGCCATTAAATAATGTAAATTTACTTAAACTAGGGCTGAGATATTTTTCTATATCTGAAGGAAAAGGACAATTTTATCAGCAACTCTTAGTGGGAGGGTTAGAAGTCATTTTAAAAATGAAAATGTGTGTGTTTCCAAGCAAATCATCTCACCTATAAGCATGCTAACAGAGCTGTTGCAAAGCAAAGCAGCATGAGAGCTTGAACACAGAAGCTTCATACCAGTTCTCTGCATGATGAATAAAAGACTTGTGCCACTAAAACCACTCAAATCTGTTTGGAGAAAAGCTGGTTTGTTTGTAGCAAGGCAAAAGAAACTAGTCCCTTTTTATCTGTGTATTTGAAGGGAAGCTAAAACGTCAATAACCTCACTGCCAAAGATGCCAATACAAAGTGACTCCTATCAATTTTAATGAAGTTAACACGACTGTTACTGAAGAGAGAACTTGGAATCCCTGATTTCAAGAGTAAAGTTCACTTAGATCTTTCACTGTCATTCAAATGCAGTAATTACAGATTCATAGAATAGTTAGAGTTGGAAGGGACCTTAAAAGGTCATCTAGTCCGAGTCTACTGTAGTAAGCAGGGACATCTTTGGCTACATCAGGTTGCTCAGAACCCTGTCCAACCTGACCTTGAATGTTTCCCAGGGATGGAGCTTCTACCACCTCTGTGTGCAAACTATTCCAGTGTCTCACCACCCTCATTGTAAAAAAAACCACCTTCCTTCTATCTAATCTGAATCTCTCCTCTTTTAGTTTAAAACCATTACCCCTCATCCTATTGCTACAGGCCCTGCTAAAATGTCTGTTCTCCTTGGGAATATGAGAATGATCTGGAAAGCCTGTCCCAGCAAGACCCATCCCCAAAGTGCTTCTTGAGTTCAAATAAAGATTTGCATGCAGGCTAGCCTACCCGGTCTGGCAGCCCGTCAATGCTGCAGTCCCCAGCTCCCAGCCCTCAACAGGTTGTGGGCTACTGAACTTAGGTTTCATTGTTCCTGCACAGTGCTCGTTCCTTCTGGCAATTCTCATTCTGCTTGAAATGCATGTAGAATAAAATGTATGAAAAGAAGGGGGAAAACCTAGGTATAAGGTGTCTCTAATATTTCCATTAATTTGGTTTATCTAGTCTACTCTTCTTTTCCTGATCCAACCACACAGGGAAAATGCATGAACATGCTCTTACTCCTTAATAGCCACTGTAGAGCCAGCACTGGGTAAACAGGACAGGCTCCCTAGCCCCATGTTACTCCTATTAAAGAACTGTGCTGTCATAAAACCAGCCAAAACTTCTGGAGGCCATATATGTCTGATTCATTAACCAGCATATGTACTGGTCTGAGCTTCACAGAGAGCAACAGGCTGCCACAACTGACTTAAGTCTCCAAATCCAATGCTTGTATGCCCTTACATACAGAAGAGGGAACAATGCCTCTTACTGTTCCATGATTTTCTCAGGGTCTGTATGCAATACTTGAAGACCCTGCGAATTTAGATAAGTGGTAGGAATATCCCAGAATGGATTCAGCTCCTGGTAGTTCACAGGGAGTTAAGCTCTTGCAGAACTTCCCTTGCCTGCATCAGGCCCTACCACTTGGTGTAACAGGAAAGCTGTATTGCATATTGGTTGTGGACAAGTGGCTAGTCTATTCACAAAAAGCTCTTTCACATCTGAAAAATACAGTCATTTTTCAAACTGTCTTTAATTGTTTGCAATACTTGCCAAATGAAGTGGTAAAAGAGTATATCCATCCTATGCAAAAGCTGAAGGAAAATGAAGGAGACTCATCATGGAGACTCACAACCAAAACGGAAGAAAATGCTTTGGTTCTCCATCACAAACATTTTAGACGCAGTGTATCAATTTTCTTCAAACCATATCTATGTATCATATCTTCAAATTCATGTCAATAAATAAAAATAAATCATGATGGGTCTGAATGACAGCAAATTAACAGCAGTTGTTACCTGAAAGCCAACAGTGGCTCTGATCAATACCCATTTATTTCTACAGGCAAATTCTGAGCCAATAGTCTTTAAAATCAAGTTTATGATTTTTCAGAATTATGTAAATACATAAGATGGAAAGTCCCTATATTGAGGTCACCTGTGACTGAATTTACTGTGTTGATATAGACTGCCTAGGGACTATTTATTTATGTCTACATACAGTCCTAAAATAGATGCCTCAACCTTAGAAAAAATGCCAAAGTGAATAAAGAAGAGATGTGCCTGATTTGGCTTCCCCTGACACCTGCAGCCTCTGTGCTGCCCTGGTGCCCAAATCTCTGCTGCAGCAACTTCTGGGGAAAAATTGGGCAGTTCAGTCTTTTTATTTGTGCTTTCTTGTGGAGTCCTGATAATAGAAATTTCAGTTGCTGCCAAAATACAGAGGTCAGTTCTGTGATCTGATCTGGTATCCATCAGTTTGGGGCTAAGTGCTGCCAGGCACACTCTATAGAGGCCCCTGAATAATAATTAATTGTTTTATTAAAATATGTCTGTAATCTGTTTCATTTTTAAATATCCAAGTCCTAACTGTGAAACAAGGGTAATTTTCAATTATTTCGATATTCCAGAAACCCCTTGAGAAAAAAAGAAAAGTGAACTAGAAACTGATTAGCAAGAGAAAAGAATAAAGCTTAGATTCTATTGTTCAGTAAGAACTGGAATGATGTGAATGAGTTTAAATTTGTACCCATTTGCATAATAATTTAGGTGCATTAAGGTTTTTTTCACTGAGTTTTATTATACTGTGTTTTAAAGTTCTAATGGAATTGTAATGGAAAAACTGATTGTCAAGATCAAGATCAGGAATAAGAGAAGGAATTCAAATTGTCATGATACCAATAGAAGTCTTAATCTATTTCCCAGTGAAAACAATAGGAGTTTTGGCATTAATTTTAATAGAAGTAAATCCGAGCCTAACTATCTGTCTTCTAGGACTTTGCACAATTTCTCTTCAGTGTTCAGCTTTAACAATACCATTCCATGCACTCATTTGTTTTCCCTTGTGAGTTCATGCTATCACAAGAAAATATGAGTGTGTTTTACCTGTGGATTTGAGTTCTGCTGATCAGCCAAAACATTAGGAGCACAAACCAAATAGTATTCTCATGTTCACAGATGCCAACATGAAGTAATTCCAGTGGTTCTAATGAGGTTATACTATTGCAACTGAAAACAGACACATATGCATGTACATGGCTAAAAGACAAATGCCTTCACCTTTCTTAGAGTATTAAAGCCCAAATTTCTAAAATTAAATATACATTTCTGGGTTTATGATTTTTTTCTTTTTCCCCAACTCCTCATTTAAAGGAGTTTTCACTCAGGTTTGAAGCTGAACCACTTCCAGCTGCAGATGCTGAATATGTTCCTTTTTAATTTATAGGAATTGACGGTTTTTTTGGTGTGAGTTTCTTTGTTGTTTGTGTTTTTCTTAAACTCAAACAAGTATTTTTGTTCACTATTTTCTGTCTTGTCCAAATGCTACTAAGTAATTATATAACAATACAGGCAATTTCTCACTCAACACTCTCTTTACAGAACTGAAAGTTGCACTGCCATATACAATTCCAAGATATGACACAGACAGACATACACACAGAGATATACATATGTATATGGATGGACTGAGGACAAACATATATAATAACAGGTATGTCTTCTAAGCAGTGAGTTTAACTGCCATGTCCTTCACATGCTGGGTAACACAAGAAGTTTCCCAAGACTCATCACATATTCCTCTCCTCCCACTCTCACCTTCCACATATTCTCCCTCTTTATAAAGCTGTAAACAGGAATCTCTGTGCCTGCAGAGACAGACATTTTTGCCAGATCCAGGGTACCAGGTATTTCTGAACCAGGAGGGCTGGGAGGGAATTCTGGAGTAGTCAGGAAAGGGAAAACTTTAGGATTAAGTAAGCGTGTCCAACACCAGCAGCTTCCCAAAATAGACAGCCTTCTCCTCTCCCTTGCTCTTCCCTCAGATCTCACTCTCCAACCCTGGGGGCTGCTTCGCTTCACTGCCACTCCCAGACTCTGCTCATAGTTCCTGTTTGAAGGAAGTCGGAATTAGACTGTCTTGTCTCTGAAAGAAAATGTACTTTATTTCTTCTGGAAAACCAAAAGGCCCTAGGACCTCACCTTCTCAAGGCTTTGCACACTGTGACTCTCTTCCCACCAGGGCCAGGCTGCTGTTTCTTTCCAGATTCATTAAGCAGCAAAGGTTTTCACTACGTTATTCAATACCACTTTTGTGAACCAGAACGAAACACTCTGCTTGGTTTCTTTTAAAGAGGCTTTATAATGATCCAGGGCTGGAAACACTTCATGCGTGTGTTTGTACAAAGTAGTCTATCACAAACTTCAAAAGACTATCACACAGAAAACTATGTGCCTAAAACCAGACAAGTCTTCACAGTAGTGTTATCTTTAAAGCCAAAGTATCAGCCCTGCTAGTTACTGTTCTGGTTCAGGCCTGAAAGATGCAAAAATAAAGCTTTCATCCTTTTAAGCAACAGCTCTGACATGATAGATAGACAAATGTGAGAGTGGGTCATTTTGCATTGCTTTTGTATGGAAATGTCCTGCAACTGTGTAAAGGAAGAGGAAAAACCTAAGCAAACCTAGGAGCTGTACATTATAGTCAGGTTCACCCTTTACGTCTGTAAATTACTTCTGCATTTTTTCTTGTTTCTATTTCTTTCTTTCTGTTTATACAGAGAAACAACTTCTATAAATATCTTTAGCCAATCTGCGTTAGTGCTTGCTTTTAATTAGTCTAATTATCAAAAAGCTCCTTAGACAAGTTTTTCACACAGTTCAAGTACATATCTAAGGGTCTAACACATGCGCTTTCATATAGACAGAGTCCTGATTTTCTGCCTGAACAAAATTGCTGAGAAGAGAAAGGAAACTTGTCTGAGAAAACCTGGAAGTGTGATGTAGATAACTCTTACTGAATTCATAAGCAAATTATAAGAATTTACTGCCTATCTGCTAGTGGAGACAGCACTTTACATATTCCTTTTACAACTACTATATATAAATCAGCCAATTTCTTATACATAATATACACTGGTGAATTAAAAAAAAGAGCTCAAATGCAAGTTCTCTGCTAGGAATCACTGAAGAGCATAAGATCAGATGTCAAGTAATTGACTTTGGATCTAATAAAAAAAGAACCTCAGTACAGCAGGCTGATTTCTTTCTCTTGGCATCACAGAAATAGAATTCTTCATTCACCAAGACAGCACATCAATGAATTTAAATCTTAGGTTGGAGATGACCATTGTTACAAACACAAAGATAAAGACCTCCCAGAGTGAACAAAGTATCCAACATTTTTGACATATTAAGCCTTACAGTCTTAATATTTTTCCCCAAATGAAATCTCTCCTTTTTAAACTTTTTCCCAATATTGCATTATCAAACTTAACATGTAAGTATATATATAACATCATTAGTTTAAAACAAACTGGAGAGCGCCTTTCCAGTATGCAAGGATGTCACTATTCCTGTTTTGGGCTTAAACAACCCTGGGTAAAAGAACCTTCTGGGCTTACACAACCAGTACTTGTTTAAGGTCTTGTGTCCCTTTTCTGGTGGAACAATGATAAATCATCCGTTAGTTCACGCCTTTCTGCCTGATCACTTCCCAAAGCTAAGAATGTGTGGAATTGCTTTCCCTAAAACCAGCTAACAATGCCAAGAATGTGCTCCTGCCCAAAGGTTCATAAAAGCAGTACAAAAACAAAAAAATAAGAGGGGTAGCATTTTGAATAGAAGACAATGAGCAGTGACCAAAGGGAACAGTTATATTGCCCCATGTGCCATAGCTGGGAGATTGATACATGGTTCTAACTGTATAACATGTGCTGTTTATGGTCACTTCAGTGATCTATCTCCACAAGCTAGGAAGTTAATAAATCCCCATATTAAATATTTTTCTGTTAATCTAATCTTTTGATTCTGGAAACCTTCACATGTCTGAGGAATCTCACTGCAATGCTTAAACCATGAGGCATTACAGACCACACCAGAGGAGTCAACTCAGATCCACCTTTGTAAGTTACTTCTCAGAGAAACACTCTAATCTTGGTATAAGTAGACAAATTTGATGAAGTAAGGTTTGTAATGATCAAGATCTTACTCAAAACAGCATAAACTGAGCTCTTTTACTGCAGTATTCATCAAAGCAGCATGACTGCTACCAGGATAAGAAGTCAAACTATTTTCCCTGCAAGCAGCTCCAACATACACCTCAGGAGAACGGGCACCTACTTGAAATGCTGCCCTGAGCAGGCCCGGGGCCATCCCCTCTGCCACAGCAACGCGCTTCGCCAAAACTTTCATAGTTTTCACTCATCGTCTTCAGATGAAAACACTTACTCATCAAAACAGCAAAATACAATTAACGAAAGAGATCTCTATTGAAAACTGAAAGTCGTGTGTGGTGTATCGTTAAAAAAAACTTTACACAACTTCCTGCACTATACTGTTCAAAATAATCCTTTTTTAATAGATGGAAGTTTTCAAAGGGAATTTATGGATTAATTCCTTCCCTGTTTACTTGACTAGAGATGGATTCCTGCTGTGAAGTGGAACATATTTTTCCCTTCTTTTACCTTCTACTTTTCAGCATTTCAATGCCTGCTTGACACATGGTCTTCCCTCAATACTTTGGAAAGTGCAGAAGTAATGAATTAAAAAACCTATGTCCCTTGTGCTGGAATGAGAACTACATGAGATATTTTTGTGGCACAAGAAATGAACCTTCAGCATGACAGTAGCGCTGTACAGAGGGTATGGTAGACTTGATGTCTACCGTATTCCAGCAACTTTATAGATAAATTTGGTCATATATATCGCAAAGCAAACATACCAACATTGCGTATGAATGCAACCACATCTAAGCTGATGTTATATGGTTAATTATGAGTACAATTTTTCTCTGCTTTTCTAAAAGGTCACGGTAAGACCCTGACAGAAATACTATCCAAAAAGACATATAGCATCTATAGGCATCTCTGGTCTACTACTACACTATTTGCCAAGATAAAATCAGGGAAGTTAAATAAAATTAATAGGCTGATATTTATGAACAAACATAGATTATAAATCAAACTATAAATATAGCTTATGAACCTCCCTAGTCCCCCAAATTTTTCAGACAATAAACAAAATGATACATTGTGTAATCTAAAGTGATCTGGGAAGCAATGGAAACTCTGGACAACTAGTGGCTGTCCCTGCTCTTCATGCCAAAGCATTTCCTGATGCCGTTTCTTCACCATGGCACAGGCAGACCACAGTGGTGGCTGCATTACAGTTAAGTGGAGAAAATAAGACAGGTAGCCTGGCTTGTCTCTGACCAAGAAAGGACTGTGAGGAAAGGAGGCAGATCCTGATTCCTCATGCCATTAAAACACCTCTTTAACTATTAAAAGATAAATTATGAAATGCTGTTGGCTAATGCTGCTGCTCTAAATGTTTTCAGTGCACCAAATGAGTTCCATCAACAAAAGAAACCACACATAATTTGGGGTTTCTTAGGAGAGTGCACTCTTCCCTCCCAGGCCAATGTAACTGTCACACCACAGCTACAACCAGTGCCTGTCCTGATTAGAACCAGTCTAGGTGTATGTGAGCATACACCTTCTGCTCCCTTGGCTTCCAACTTCAAAATCATCATCTGAGAAGATGCGCCTCCAGAGTCAGAAGAAATCTTAGCTGAGAACTGAACTCACAGTTCTACAGCAAGAAACCACAGAGATACCAATCGGGCAGCAAAACATCTTTCAAACAAAACCATCGAGACTTTAAATGAAGAACAAAAAACCCATGTGAGCAACAAGTAGATTTATCTTTATGTGTGCCTGATGAGAACAAACTGCAGTATGCAACTCCCTCCTTCCAGCTACCTGCAAACACAATGCACCAAGATGAGTTTTGTCATCAGAGACCCTTGCTGCTCCCCAGAAGAAGAAATTGATGAAAGGCGATTAGTATTTTATGTAAATAGGCTTGAGAGGAGAATTGTGCTAATAAAGCATATACTGATGAATGCCCAGGTAAGATCCCCAAAAGCAAGGTGTGCTTACAGACTGTTGCTCTCCCTCACTGGAGTGCATATTCTGCTCTTCTGTTGTAAAACTCTTCAGATCCCAACATGTTAAAAGAGGGCACACGACAGACATTATTTACAGTAAAGGATTAGGTTAGCTAATTTATCAGTGTTAATTCAGAGGCATTTACCTGTCAAAGTAGTTACACGTTTAGTCCACAGGCTTACCATGAGAATGTGACCAACACCAGAGTTGTTTAACAGGTCCCTCAGAGCTCAGCAAACAGATCTTTATCTTGCTCTCTGCCAAGTCAAAGGGAAAATTCCCATCCCCAGGAATGGTGCAGGCTCCAGCCCGTACTGCACTTCTTCCAAAGCAGGAGCCAACTTTTCCCATCACATTTTTACAAGGAGCATCCAATGCTCAATGAATCCTCTTGGCTTTTAGAGAGAAAGTAGCTTTATCTAGTTTTGCTAAACTTCAGGTATTACACTTTGGAAAGGTCAATATTTCTTTTTACACTAATGAGAATCTTCCACCAGGTAATTAAATCACATGCTTACTCATGGTGTGCAGTAATCTATGCCTGGTAATTGCCATATGACTGCTGCTGGAAGAAAAAAGTGTTGCTTAATGCAAATATGGCAGAATTAGGCCCTAGGACTCTATTAAAATGCAGCACAACTGTCAGAGTATAGCTTTTTCATAACACATGATTTAAAAAATGAAATTGCAGTAGGTTGGGAAACCTTGTATTAAAGCTATTAAACATTTGCTCATTGAAGTGGTTTTTTTTTTTCACCTGTGCTTTCAATCTCATTGAGGTCAGAGTCCTTCTTGCAAGGGATCATAACAGCAGTAATTCATAGGAACAACAGGCAGAGATCACAATGCCAAATCCCCTTGTTGTTTGAGAGATTAAGTTAGACCCATAACATCAGCTTAACACTGTTTGTTCTCTCTCCTTTCTTTTTTCTTTTTTAAATTTAGTCTAAGATGCTCAAAGCATCTAAAGGATTAGGATGTGTGAGTCCCACTGGCTGCAACAGCAGTACTTCAAATCATCAGAGAAGCTTTACAACCAGGGTTAATCAAATTCACACTACACATTGAGAAGCGGTGCTGCAGCAAAGCACGGTCATGTTCCAGCAGTGATCGATGTTGCTACCTGCCACCCAGCCTTCTGTGTTCGAACTTGGTAAACCCCTGTGACCTTGCTAACACCTGCTTGTAGCAATACACACACAAATCACGTAATCCTACACATTCCCATGAAAAGCGGTGTCAGCTGGACTGGTGTAAAATGAGTGAGATGGCTCATTAGCAATGTCTCATCCATATAAACCCAAACTTAATGAATCTAGAACTCTACTCCAAAGATGCTTCAGATGGTATCAATAAAGGATAAAGAAGAAAGGCCTAAGGCACTTCCATGCTAATGTAAAAATATTAGCTCTCCCTGCTTGCAGCCCAATAGAATTCATTTACAGAAGCATTCGATTGTTCACTCTATTTTTTCCAAAGCCACGTTTTCAAAGATCAGAGGCTAAGCTTCAAAAAGAAAAAGGAGGCTTATCTAAATAAAAATCCATGTTGGTATCTTACTATTAGTATTGTTAAATTAGGCCATTAAATGACACTGGGGGCTGGGGGCTCCTAAAGCTTCTCCAGAAAAAAATCATGTTTGTTATAACAGGAAACAGGTTGCTGTGAAATAGCAGAGCCCCAGGTGTCAGGGTGTTAAGAGAACCAGTATATGTGCTTGCTTGCATGAACTCCATGTCAGAAAAAAACCCCAAAACAGTAATGTCGTCTCTAGCACTTTCCTCTGGCTAAGGAACCTGTTTGGCTGTCCTCACCATGCCACAACTGCTGCAGGCGCAAAGAGCAGCTTGGAGGGAGGAGGAGATGCACAGTCTGTGTGCAGGAGGCACCTGCAGCCCTTTGAGGCTGGATGCTTCTTTCCGTCAATGCAAATCTCCTGGAAACCCGAGCATTATTTTACCAATAAAGGACACTAAAATGTCAACTAGGAGTCTACAGTTACCAGAATTATTTTTATAATATGAAATGTCCACACTTAGAATGAAAGAAACTTCTGAACTATTAGCAATTTTGACATATTTTTAAAAAAAGGGAAAAGAGTTGCTGAGAGGACAATAATTCATGTGCTTCATGGATTTGTTGGCTCTGCAAAATCCAACAGACCAATTCAACAAGTCAAAAGTTCCTGTGCATGAGTCAGGATTTGGTTCACAAACAGATTTTTTTAAGACTGCTACTGTACTCATTACATCTTCAAAGCCCTACTAAATCATTCTCCACTCACTATGAATTTGGCTAAATATAAGAACAAGACACCATACTTATGTCTTTTAGTAACACTGTAGTTTGTCATTGCTTTAAAAAACTCTATGGAGCTTTTTATAAGAGAACATTTTAATAAGAGAAACCTATACAGCTATTGATACAGCTACAATATATACTGAAAAACACACAGAGGAATTGCAAGCCTGTACACTATTCAGAACTGGGCCAAGTGCGTGACACAGAAAAGAGATTGACCTAAAGCTGGAAAAACTGACCTACAGTGAAAAAACAAACCAAATTCTCCTGTGAGCTACATCTGAGTCCTTCTCGATCACCATCCACATCCAGTGGGAAAGAGAAAGGTCCCATGAGGGAACTCATCAGTGAAGACTAAGTTAGCACTGACATTATCAGCAGTTACACAGGAAGGAAGTTTAGGTGAGTATTTGGGATCTGAATTCATGGGAGAGAGGTTCTTGTTTTATTTTAACTGCTATTAACTCATCCGTGTCACCTATCCTGAAGAAATCATAGCCAAGATAAAGCACACACATTTTGTGTAAGGTCAGTTCATAGGGCTCAGGCAGGTAAACTCTACTGACCTCAGCAAATCTACAAAAGGATTACAGCAGTTCTCTTGATACTCTGCCTTGGGTAACCCACATGAACTGTTTGATCCAAGTCAGAAAACACAACACAATTTCCACGGCAAAGACAATGCCAAGAGGCAGGCATTTTAGGCAGAGAAACTACACTTGACATTGCACATGATTTGGAGGCAAAACCACAGAATTTATCCACTAAAAAACTCTTTGAATAATTTCTGAAGCACAGGTGCTATGTATAGATAGAAGAGATCCACCCCAGATAGTAGATCTGGCTCCTGGTTGCCCTCTCTTCACATCCTCCCTGCACTGTATCCAAGAGGAGAAGCACTAATAACAGCTATCAATCACAGATTATTTGAATTATGCTTAGGCCAAGGAAGTTGCACTCCACAAAAAGACAAAGACCACCCTAAGAGGGAAAAGAGACCTTGTATTTCAGGACAGCACTGCCTGATGCACAGCTCTGGGCATCCTGCTCCACATCCACTCTACAGCCAAAGCCCCAGAAACCTCCAGTGCCAGCCCTCTGCCTTTCCACCCGCACAGAGAAGGACTCATCCTCTCCTTGATGTATCTCCTGATGAGAAGGCATATTCCATCAATGCACTTTATAAAAAGTAACTGTACCATAATTATGGAAGGATTTAGTCTACTGTGTTTGTTTGCTTTCTTTTTCATATGATGTCATTGGAAATGTCACTTGCAGGTAGCAGAGCAAACAGTGCCCCTGATCTGACCAGCAACCTATGACGCAGGTATAAAATAAAATTAAGAAAAACAAAAGAACTCAATTAGTCCCTCAAGTGATCATGTAAACAAACCCCACCTAAATAAACAAATAAAATTACTAGGACCTCAGATACTTTTCCACCAGTAAACCACAATGCAGAGCAGAACCTGGGAACATCCTGCAATAACAACAGCCATCAGGATAATTTGGCCTTTTTTAAGTAAAAAGAATGTTCTGGAGATTAAAAGCTCAGTAAAGTCTGAGTTCCCACTACCTCAAAGATCTTCGTGGGAGTGGCTGGCTGGTTCCCAAACCCTTCAAAATGAGAGGATGAATTTTCTCCTTTTTATGAGTACTCACACAGTGTCTGTGTCTTTATAACTCAGAACCGTAGCCGGTTAAGGATTGGTGAAACACACTGCATTGATCAAGAGAAAAGTCAGAGACAGCCCCAGCCCCAAGGTGTTTACATGCATTTGAGATCCTTAACGAAGCTGCCAGACATTGCAGAAAAGATTGACAGATGTTCCCAGTGTTCAGTGAAGCAAGAATGGTTAATCCGACAGGGAGACAAATACATGAGACACAGAAACCTAATGGTATCACTGTACAAGCGACCTCAGCATTTTAGGTATGCAAATCGCTACAAGCATAGGGCTTTTACCAAAATAAAGATTCTAATAAGAACAGAATACAATAGAGGAAAAATGTTACAAAATCCCCAGGAAGGCAAAATCCATTACGGAAAGAGGACAAAAATAGGAACTAGAACACTTACTAAAAAAAAATCTCCTATAAATTAATTAAAAATGGCCAAATTGATTTGTCATAATAAACCTCAGCACTCTGTGGGAAAGGAAGTCAAACTGTTGATCTGGTCTTGCAAACCTCTTCCTACCCAGGCAGTTATGAGTGAAGTTAATGAAATTGCTCAAGGAAGAGAGGACAGGTCACTCAGGGAAGAATTTGTAGTGTCTGTGCCTGGAGAGATGTTTATGAGTGATGGACAGAATTTTTCAACTACAAAATTTTTATAATAAGCTTCTGTGTCTCTGTGCTCTACAGTGAACTGACCTGTTTATACCTGGAAACTGTTCTACCCCTTGCAACCAAATTACATGTATTCTAGTATTTTGGGTAGGAATAACAGAGGCCATTGCTGCTGGCCACACTGAATCATGCTGAGTATCCCTGCAGATTTATCCTCACTACCACTGCTCTTAATTGTCTAATTGCAATAGTCTATTTGGTGACAACTTCCCAAGGCAATTCATCCTGAAAGTCAGCACCAGAGAGTCCTTTTTCTGTGATGATGTGTGATGGCAGGACTAGTTATAAGTCACTGGGGGAACTAAAAAGAGCTTCATCAAAAAGTGAAACTAAATTAGAATTTACCTGTCATAGCAGAAATACCACTCCAATATATAGTTCATCAAGATTACAAACAGTTTTGAGATACTCTTATATACAGATAAGAAGTTTTTCATAGGATGGATTTCCTCTAATGTAGACAAAGCTACCAACGTAAGAGTGGTATTGCTTAATATCTACTATTCCAATTTTGATGATATAAAACTTGAACATTTTGAGTTCTCTTTCCAGTAAAGTAATGAATATTTTTCCTCAAACTCCTAGTCCAGTATGAAGTGAAATCCTAGGAACTAGAGGGTATATGCAGATGGTATAACATTTATGACACAGGAAAAGTTTCTTTCTCTGTGTACTCAAGAGGAAGAAGTGGGAGACTTCTGTCTTTATCAATGGTCTAGATGTCCAAAACTACAAGGAAGAAGCAAAATATTTCCTATAAAGTCAAATATCTCACATCACCATAGCACTGCAGTTTTGCAGGCTTTAAGGCTTCACACCACAGATCACTTGAATCTCTTCAATAAGTTTAATGCCCTGAATAATGTAGATTCTGCTGGGGAGGCTTTGGTCACACAAGCTGCCAAATCCCGCTCACTTCCTTCCTGGGAACAGACCGTGGAGTCAGGCAGCATAGCCTGTGTGACTAAGGTTCGTGGGAGCTGGCTGTAGGAAAGTGACAGACTTCACTGTAATGTGAGTAAATGTAAAGAGGTGCATTTTATAGCTAAACCACATAAGATGCACTATACGCATATGATGCTAAGTAACCAAAATGTACTGCCAATGGATAGAAGACAGGTTGTTCAGGAAAAGAAAAGGCTAATGGGATTCTTGGCTGCACTAAAAAAGAATCCTTTATGCCACGGAACAAGGCCCAGTGAAACTCTATCTGGCCTATCATCTCCATAATCCCACAGCAGCACACAGCCCCTGCCTGCTACACCACCCCGACTGCCTTTACCTGCACATTTATCTTGGGACGTCTCACCTCACAGCATCCCTGCAGCTCTGCATCTGCAGTTCCGGTCATGGTGTGATGTGAGCATCTTCAAAAACAGATTGCTGGTGCCCATTGAATCATATGTTTGGGAACTTCCCACAGAAGAAAAGAGGGAACTGAGAAAAAAACCGGATACAACTGTAACTGCATTAATTCCTTTGGTTTTGTTCCTGACATGATCCCAAACTGACCAGTTGTTCATCCTCTACTGTCGGCAGCAAGCTGCTGCCATCTTCTCACTGTAAGGGCTGAGGATCTGCTCAGAGCCACCAACTAGATTTTATACTTAGGCAGGCAATAACTCCTTCAGTGTTTTCATTAACTGCACAGATGTAGGTGTATTTTCCATGTAAGCAGTGAAAGGATAAAAGCAGTGAAGAGCTGAACTCCAGGTAAGTACTAGGAGTGATAAGAACCAAGGACTGCTCCCAAAATCCCACCCCTTGTGCTTCCCCCTCAGCCAGGGCAGTGCTGGGGAACACCAGTCCCTTCCCCCAATACACCCCCACCTGGAACGAAACATTTTAAGTAATTCAAGTAAATAATGATGCAATATGGAAGAGAGACATGTGGTCTACAGATAGAAATGTTTCTGAAAAATAAAGCCTTTAAAGTAATGTAACAGCAAATGTAAGACAAAGTACAATGGTAAATGAAGCTATATTATTGTGTCCCCTGTGCTCTGGCCCCAATTTCTGTTATCCAGTGACATAGCTTTTTTGCAGCAGACAGGAACAAAATAAAAAAAATCTTGACTGAGAACATCCTCCCACAGGCAGGTGGCTACAACCTTTCAGACTCAAACACATTTATTGTGAGATCCTGGACAATTAAGGTTCAGCTGCAGTTTTGTTGCTGTGACTACGCAAGACAAAGTCTTGAGTTCCTTTTCTGCAAATTCAGCCTGTGGCTCAGAGCATTCAACCTGTAGCTCAGAGCATTCAATGTGTTAATTCTGCTGGGGCCAGATGAGTGATACTCTGGAGCTGATACGATCTGGCTGCTACCGATGAAAGACTCATTAAAATATTCTTGCTGTGAACACGTAAGTGCAACAACAATTTTGAGTGACCTTATACCTCTGCAAACAGCTAGCAACCAAACCCCCACTGTCATGCACGACTCCTGTACCAGAGTGAAAGAAAACAAATTTAACAAGTCCATAGTTGCAAGAGAACATGCTTGAAACTTAAAAACCTTCCAATGTTTCCCTTGTTGCGAGGCAGAGGGATTCGCTTTCCCACAGAACAACCCTGCGCTTCATTCATCTTGTATCAGATAACCTTTTACCTCCTGGCTCCCGGAGTTTTGTCTTCTCCAGGAGCTGTGAAAATTCCTCTGGAGCAGTGGCTAGGGTCAAAGATCACATTTACAAGCAGAGCGCAATGCTGCCAGTAACCACAGTAACGAGGCACCCCCTGAGCCCCTCCAGTTGATGAGTAACTTGGGGACAAAGGCACACACCCAGCACTCCCACCAGGTCCCTAACACCAGTCTGGTCAGCAATGAGGGATGAAAGGCTGCAGTAAGTAACAAACCTCAGTGAAGGCAGAGCAGGAAAGTTGCCAGGCTGAAACTGCAGCTGGAGAGACACCTGTAGCTGGTGGGTGACACTGTAAATGGAATATTAAAGCAAATTTTGCTAAATGCCTTTATTATTTTTCCTAAAGGATATTTGAATGAGCATTTCCATTAATTTCTTATGTGGAGGATAACGTCTAAGATGACCTTCAGCCACAGAACTCTGAACTGGATCCAGATTTTGGTCCTTCTTGACTTTCGGGCTTTCAAGAAAAAAGAGTAGACAAGAAATTGTTCATAACATTGTTTCAACCACAGATCACCTGTAGCAGCTACTTTGCCAAGTGTAACTCCAAGTCCAACCATGTTGTGCTGCTTTAAAAATCTATTACCTGACATATATCTATTAGCCCAGAAATATTTCGTAAGCATTTTAAATCAGCTGCTTATGTGAAATGAAAAACTTTTCTATGAAAACAGTAACTCAGTGCCTACTGCAGCATCCTGAAAGCAAGGAAACGAAGATGCAGGGGAAGCATAGCTGTGTGCTGAAATGACAAAATCCATCTCCTGCTGTTGAGGGTCTTGCAAGCTCAGTGATCCTCTTGTGGATTTTCCTCATCTGGTGAGATCCTGCAAATTTGTTCCAGGCTACAACCTGACACCCAGACAAGGACAATGAACTGGGAAATCCAGGGTCAAGCATGTATTCCCCTCCAGGATGCTGTGGCAGCACAGGCAGACGATGTAAACTGCCAGTGCAACAGAAACTGCAGGGGGAAAGAGCACGGTCTGACAATCTGTCCATACACTGAAATTTCAGTGGTCCCTGGTCTCACCTGTCCTGGCTCAGTCCTGAGGGCTGGCTGACAGATGTTGGAGGCATCCTCTGGACTAGTTTCATTTGGGAGGAGTCCAGTTCATGTCCTCCCAGGCCACTGCACGATGCACATCAAAGTGGAGTTAAGTCACTCCCAGCAGACCTACTTCAAAAGCACATTTGTGATCTGAACTAAAATGGTAACATAGATGCTCCCACTGTGATACAGATTTAAACTACACTGCAGCTTTGCCCACCTGCCTGGACACCCTGATGCAATAAAAAACCAGCCCCTGTTTCTCGCTTACTATTTTGGAACTGAGGAACTCTCACACAGGGGATGAAAGTAAAATAAATGGCTCCTAGGTCCTGCTCCTTTCAAGTCGATTGCAGAAGTCCCTTTGACTTTCAGAGAGAACAATACGAACAATAATAGGTTCTCATTAGGCCCCATTCCCAGGGGGCTTTGGGTACTTCCAGAAATAACAAGATCTTCCCAAAGGTCTCTTTCTTAGCCTCTTCCTTTAATCACAACAGGATTGGAATTTGGGGTTAATTTTGTTGCAGAAGTAGGCATTGAAATTCACTGCAGCTCACATCAACACCTCTCATTCTGCCACTATCTCCGAATGTCTCAGGATTAGACCTTTCTTCTTGGGCAGCCAGGTTAAAAAAAAAAAGGGGGGGTTTCTAACAGATTAACAGATGGCTCTGGTCTAGCCATGAGTTTAACTTTCATCTAATTAATATTCTTTGCGTGTACACGTGTTATGAAAGAATCTAAAGTACTTGTATGGAATAAGGTACATCCAGAGGCTCCAGGCATCAAAAAATGCAATTGCCAGGACACTTGTACAACTTCACCCTGCCCCTGCACATATTTAGCTCCTAGCTTAATTGTCTCTGATCTTCTTCCAAACTATCCAGTATGCATTTAACTTTCCTTTATAGTGAAGGTCCAGTCCTAGAAATGTGCTTCCTCATCTTATTGTGGTAAAAAAAAGTATAACACAGATATAACACAGATATAGCAGTGACTGAAATTATATTTATATAAAAACATACTGATTAACTGCTACACTCTAGATTTAGCATAGAAGTAATTTAAGCCTATTCTTAATTATTTTTTTTTCATCCACACATTTTTGTCCAGACCCAACACACCAGTCATACATGTGGACCTGCCTGCTCATGAGACAACAGTGAAGTCCTGACCTTATTTAGGTCTTTTCCAGCAAAAGACAGAGCATCGATGAGGACAGATTTCCCAGGCTGTGCTTTTCAAGCCTGCTCAGAGTTGGTCATTCAGGGCTCAATTTGAGTGTCTTCCTTGAATCTTTTCCTATTAATCCAGGGAACCAAGCTGTGATCCTGGTTTAGAACTAAAAAACCTGGAGCCTTGCAATAGGAAGAAATTGGAACTTAATTCTCATTGAGTCATTTCTTGTAGAAAGTAATTAAAGTAAGCATTGATACACAAACAGCACTCCAGAGTCCTATTGTCTTACAAGTGACAGAAATCTGCATTTAGACAATGAAATAGGCTCTTCAATTTAAAGGGTCCCTTACTTAAAAAAGGGACTACAAAGGTGCATCTTGCAGGCTACTTTTCCTGAGGAATGTCTATAAGGAGGTTTCAATCACTATGACAACCTCTTTTTAATGCCAATGCTTTTCTAGCCCAGACAACTCTTTCCTGAGAAAGGGCATGGTTCAGGGCTCTGCCAAAACTGTGGTTAAAACCTCTACTGACAAGAAAATAATCTATGAGGTTACTGTTTTGGCAAACATCAGCTTTCGAAAAGAACTGGGAATTTTGCATTATTGCTGGCCAAAAGATTCCTGCTGTAAAGTGAAAAACAACAGAGTAAGAGAAATAAAAATAATTTGCCATCAGCATAATTTGTGTAAAACATGGGTGTTCTGATATCTAATGGTTTTGGTGCCTTGGGAGTTTGCAAGCCTATGAAGATGTATTATATAGGGACAGATAATGAGATCATGAGATATCCTCTCCATACTTGCATTTTATTTCAATCCACAATAAGGATCCTTTAACATTTGTCAGTCTTTATCTGCTAAATCTCTGCTATGTCTTCTTGTACTATATTACCATCTCTCTCTAGAATAAGCAAATAAAGGGTTTTCCTTTCATCAGCAATTTCATGTTATTCCTTAAGAATTACCTCATGGGGAATGCGATAAAAGAGACTCTTCAATATTCACATCACAGTTCCAACCTGGTGTCAATTTCGAGGGCTTTTGCATTCCCAGGGGATGGTCTACAGCCATGTGGCTGTCCCATTTTCCCTTTCAGGGAGGATTTGCATCCACCCAGGTTCCAGCGAGCTCATTTTTTTCTCTGATTTCTGACCTGTTACTACTTTCACAGGGAAATAAATCTACACATGTTATGTGTGTGGCACAACTAAAACAGCTTGCAGTAAATCAGCAGCAGATGCTGAAGTGCAAAATGAGGATTCTGGAGCCTCATCCTGTACAAATGGTCTCACTACCAAGAGCTTGCATGTAGCCTGCTGCAGGGGTGGTTGATCAGCATGGGAAGAAAAAGGCAGAGAACAGTTTTGCAATCGTAGCTGGCACAGAAGTCCTAGCAGCTGTTGCTATTGAATCTGTGGGATGGAAAGGCTATACACACACTCAGTCAACCACCTGCACCAGCGGCTGACAGCCGTAACATGTGGCAAGAATTGTTTGCTTTTACTACTGTGGTGTTCTTCACACATGTAGGTATGCACACAAAAAAGACAGTTTCAATGTTATACAATAACAATACAGTGTTACACCATATATAAGAGGGAAAAGAAAGGAGGCAATTTTATGCAAGGTGTGCCTGAATAGACTATGCTCCTGCAAGGTAGCCTTTAACTTGCTAAGAGTACAACTACTTCTCATCTAGAAGCAGCATGTATGCCTTAAGAGATGTTACAATAAACCCACAACAAATAAAGGGGTGGGGGAAACGCCTCTGTTTCTAGAAGAATCCATATAAAACTGTGTATCTTTGCCTGTGACTCTCACTAGGATCTGTTGCTTCAGAAAGTAATGGGAATAAACTAATACAAGATCTTGTCTCATGGTACTGCCACTATTTATGCGTTAAAATATAGGAAGAATAGTCACAATATTTTTACCTCAAAAATAGTCATATACTGGGACATGGTAACATACAAACACACAGTAAACATGTTTCAATATAAAGATATTTACAGGTCTCTCAGAATATATAAACCACCAAGTAACTGCTAATACTTGTGATTCTGCCATGCTATCATCAGAAGAAAACACAAAACCTAAGCTCTGAAGGGTTCAGCAAATGGATCGGAGGAATTTCTCTACAAAACACTAATGAATGCCCATACATTTGGCTAATGAAAATAAGCTTTGACAGAAAAAAATACGTCAGTAAAAGGACTGGCAGCCAGTTCCCACTTCAAGACATGACACTCGGTTAAGGCTGTGTGTCCACAGCCCCTCAAAAAGAGAAAAAGGCCCTTTAATTAGGATCTCTGGCAGTGGGAAGGACATGCCAACAGGGCAGGACTGGTGATGCTGCTCTCTATGTAATTATGAAAGTGAGACAAATTCCTTTTGTGAAATGCAGCCTCTTGCTCTGAGTGCAACAGAGCTATGTGAGCATGCATTTAGCTCCAAGCTATCTATAGCTTCTGGACATAGATGACATTGTCTCTCAGCTAAGACAAAGGCTATTCCTTGTCTGGTCCTCCAAGACGGATGCTGGCCAAGCTGGGAGTGGCTTGAACAGTGACAACTCGTGCATCCGTCAAAGTCAACACAGACACAGGTGCACAAAGTCAGGCACAGCCCCACTGGCATGCTGACACTGATGAAAAAAAGAGATCAGCCAGAAGGCAACACCTCCCAAGTTAAAGATGAAGACAGGTCAATCAATCTAGAAAAGATGTGGAAAGGAAAGAGAATCTGAAATTCACACATTTTGCTGACACAATGCCACAAGCAGGTTATTTCAATAAAACGTGTTCATGCTTGAAGACTTGTGTCAGGATACTCTACCCACAGAGCACCAAGCTCCACTGGAAACAAGGGTTTGCAGACCTCCAGCTGGTGTTCACAGCGTCCTCCAAGAATACATAGGAATGCTGCGGTCATGTACTCAGGGCAGCCACTATCAATGCACAGCTTGATAGATGTGAACAGCTGGGAAACTAATGGAATCCCCGCCAGTCCCCACTGCTCTGCCCTGTAACTGGCACCACTTAGATGTTTCCCATAGCAAGGTACAACAAGTTTCACCATCCTCCACTTTCCTGGAGGGTAACCTTGACCTCTCCAGGAGCTGACAGTGAAGAACAGTTCCTGATTCTGCTGATATCACCAATTCCCCTGTCTCCCAGGGTTTGTCAACTTAGACAAGTTCCTCTTGAAATTACCTAAAATCCAGATGTTGCAGATACTGGTATCAAGGACAATTTCTACAGTGGCGGATCCTTTAAATGATAGTATGAGAAAGGGCAGCTGTCCAGCCTCCCAACTCCAGATAACTTGATGTGATGGGTTTGATTTTTAAACCCTCCTTAATAGCTAGGTTGTGGCTGAGAAAGAACTACATCTCCCTGGCTATTCAGGAGGGTCCAAAATCAAACCCATCACACTTGATAAGAAAGGTTTGGTCACCATGCACTGGAGACCCTGTTCCTCGGTGCAAATGACAACATTTCAGGCTCTTCTCCTCCACAAGCACTATGCTGGTGCAATGTCTGAGATCTCCCAGAACAACACAGGTTGTACAGAGGAAGAACATGTAACAGGGCATCTCTCAGCAACAGTGAGGAGGGAACTCATAGCTATGGAGAACTGCTTCCGAGATCTCAACCACACAAGGAGCATTGCAGATGTCTCCATCACAGCTTTGCATTGCTTAAGGAAAGACATGGAGCCTCACTTTGACTGTCCAGAATACAAACTATTGCTTTATTTCAGTGGTGTATCAATCTGGCAGTGTTTAACATCAGCAGAGATGTCCAGTTTAGGACTAATGACCCAGGTACCAGCCATATGGAGGGGTCAGTCAGCAGTACTGTGTTAAAATCCAAGTTTTATGATTCAGGTAAAGATGGAGGTAGGCCGCAAGAGGTCTTTGCAGTAAGTTCCTATTAAAACTGGGAAAACTCGAGCCACACTGCTGCCAGATTCCCTCTTGGAGGCTTTTGGAGAGACACTGATAATTGGTTTTAATATGCCAGACATTGTTGTAGGGAAAATAGCTAGGCTATAAGTCTCGAACAGAGAGCTAAAACTGCTCAGTTTAAACAAAATAGGCTCTCTTTGTGAGCCCTGCCTGAGGTGGTCAGCATCTAACAAAAGACCACTGACAGTCGTTTGGCAGGATCTCAAGCAATTTGAGCATTCTACAGCTTTTGCAGTAACATAGTTCACTTAAAGCTGATGCAGACAGGAACTTTCCAGTAATCCTCATGTTAACTCTTATGTTGGGTTAATAATTCCCTGCTCAATCATCTGTGACTGAGACATCACCAGTAAGATTCCAGTTAAGTCTCATCTACTACAAGTGGAGTCAAAAACATATGCAGAAAACTTTAAAAAGTTACATAAAGCTCCATCACATTTGTGTGCAAGGCAGAGCAGAGTTGCTGGCTTTTTTTCATTTTATTGTAGTGATTTATAATCCAAAATGGGACCAAAACCCTACGCTCTACAATAGTAAACATAAGAAAGAAAAAGAGCAAATGCTTTCCGTTTCATGTCCTTTGAACAATGTTGCTCAAGATTTTGGGGTTTTTTTGCTTTTGCCTTTTTTTAAACCAGTAAATAGAGACAAATTTAAACCTAATGGCTAAAAAGAATATGCATCCTATGTGTTTTGATTTTAGTGGACAGACTCCATGTAATAAAAGCTGGCCACGTACACTCACTTTGTAGGTGAGTGTGTGAGTGTCTTTCTATGACAAAGGGATCAGCAAGGAGTCTAAGAAACCAGGCAGTCATATCCATCCCACCCCAAAGCAAAACCATGATCAGGAAGGCAGCATTGCTAAAGCAAGGTTTTTCCTTAAGAGATTCAAAGACAAGTCATATAACAATTAAAGTATCAGGTTCAGATGTACTTCCAGTTAATGTGGTTATAATAGTAGAAGTATCACAATAGATACATATATTAAAAAAAAAAAGACAAACAGGGTGAAATGTTAGGCTTGAGTCATGCTCCTCCTCCAGGGTTGATGGTCCCTTGTCTCTGCACAGCCACCAGTGCAGGGGTCAGCTCAGAAGATGTGATATGCATACACTGGTTTAAGGTGAGCAGACTCCGAAGTCATGGGTTATCTTGCACACTCCCCTTTTCATGCTCACTTTCACAACCAGCAATTACCCAGAGATGGGGCCCAAATTGAATCAAAAGTCAAATGGGGACAAACACCTTGATTTTAACAAGAAACTCAGCCCTGGTTCTGGTAATCCTGTATTACCTGTAGCATAAGGAGTAGAGCAAACCCTGCTTGATATGGTTTGTTTCTGTTGGCAATCTGCAGGCTAAGAGTGCCAACAAATACAAATAAAAATGTAAAAATACATTCACTGCACCTGGTTCTTTATTCTTCTCTAAGAAGAAGTTTTGCTCTAACCTGAATGGGGAGGCAATATAGCTATTATTTGTGTATTGAAATGGGTATCCAAAACACCCCAGTTAGAGGGATGAGCAAAGAGAATAACAGAAAAACTAGATGTGGCACCCTGCTGCTTTTCAGACAGTAGCTAGCAGCAGCCACCTAGGGATGAGTGTTTCTCTGGTCAAAGCTCTGCAAATTTTGCACAGGAGTTTTAAAGAATGATGTAAGCACAGTAATTTTTTTTGCAGAAAAACATGAAGCTCAAATCATCTGAGAGTACAGCAGAAAATTACTCTGTAATTTGCCCCTTCCATGGAAATGGTTTGGGAATAAATACACCCATGTACAGCAGGATGCTTTAATTTACACCCTCCAGGATAAGTCAGGTACATCTGGAGAAGTCATCTCCACAATATATTACAAAACTAGGAGTGCTCCTTGTAGTATGGGAAGATAGCTCACAGGAGACATGACAAAGAAACATATAATCACAACAAGGAGACACAGAACAAAGAATGAATAATCCTTGTTCCTGACAATTTAAAAACCTAGAGATCACCCAGTGACATTCATCAGACAACATCTTTCAACAGAAGCAAAGAAAACACTCTCTGTGAGCATGTCCATCTGTACAGTGGGGACTGTGATCAGGCACTGGGGAAAGCAGAAGTCTCAGAGAGGGATTAAACATCCTCATTGTCCCATGACAAGTAAACACAAGGAGCCAGGAAAAGCTTGTAGCCCCAAAAGCCCTTGAACATGTAGCTGCTGGGAGCTGGGTCAGTGCAAGAAGGGAAGAACCAGTCTGTACTTGTCCTGTTTCTCATATGCTTTCTTTAATATTCGTTACTAGGCAGAGCTAGAGTGGGGATATTAGTTTAGACACCTTTTTGGCCTCAAACAATTTAGCAGGTCTGAGAAGGGATGCTTATGATAGTAAAATAAACAAGGCACTGTGTAAGATCACCTGCAACAGTGCCAGCACTGAACCTGGTGCAGTTTTTGACCGGTGCAGTAGCACCCTGCCAAGCTGGCCCGCTTGCAGGGATGGATTCTGGCCGTACCGGGAGGGGATCTAGCTGAGGTACTCACGCTGGCCCAGCCAGACTCTGACATTTAGCCCCAAGGGCAGACAAGCTTCCCTGCCTTGCTTAATGAGTTTCTGTATACATTAGCAGGGCAGGTCTTTTCTAACTTTAGATTACTTAAATATGCAAACTAGTGGTTAAAATCATCCAGACTATTTTCTGCTATCTGTATGGCAGTTGGGCTTATTGATCTCACACCAGTTAAAGGGCCACTCAGGCTAATTGAAGGGTATTCCTTAATTTACACACGGTGCTCAATCAGGCAGCTCAGCTAAATCCCAGTCCCTGTGCAGCTAGCTCTAAAACTAGCTGTGCCAGACCTTCTTTCACTATTTACCTGCCTCTCCCTCAGACTCACTCACTTCTCTGCAACAAAAGAAAGTTAAGTGTACTTTTTGACTAACAAACACATCCAAGACAGGGTGTGTTGTACCTCACAGAAATCATAACTCACAGAGCAGGATACACCCAAAAATCTTCTTCAGGGAACACCAGGTTTTCCCAGAGGCTGGTTTCGTGCATATTATATTCAAGACAACAATTTATGAGACACTGTTCCTGACTGCAGAGATCAGTGTGAGGGAGCCCCACGGCTCCTTCCCATGGAGCACAGCCCCCAGGCCTCTGTGGCAGCTCCTGGCCGCCACACTGGCTCTGCATCTGCAAGAGTTCTCATCTGCAGATCAAACCAGGTTCTTGTCTCAAGGGATCACAGCTGGGTCTGCCTTTCAGTTCACCTGGAGGGTTTCTCATGTAGAAGAAAAGCATCCCTGACTGGCTTTCTTCTGATAAATCACAGGGTGGAAATTAGGTGTAATCTTGGTGTCCATCTGATCATGCTCTCCCTGCTCCTACCTCACTCCTCCTAGACCTTTAAGATGAAGACCTGTGACTTCATGCCACAAGACAGGTAGAGATCTCAGTGTGCGGTGAATAACTTCAAGACAAGGTTGCCCAAGAGAAGAGTCAGAGGGAGGTTGGTTTCAAATCAAAACACAGTTTAGGAGACATGAAAGTAGCTTTCCTCATCACACTACACAAGCCTGGCTTCAGGGAAGCAATTGCTAACCTTTCTAAACCAAACCAATGAATAATTACAGACTGTTTAGGCCAGCACTACCTATTGTGCAAAGTCCTCAATACAGGTTTCCACAAAAATCACAGAATCACAGAATCACCGGGTTGGAAGAGACCCACTGGATCATCGAGTCCAACCACTCCCACAAAACACTAAACCATGTCCCTCAGGACCCCATCCACCCGTAACTTAAACACCTCCAGGGAAGGCGAATCAACCACCTCCCTGGGCAGCATATTCCAGTGCCTAATGACCCTTTCCGTAAAAAACTTCTTCCTAATCTCCAACCTAAACCTCCCCTGGCGGAGCTTGAGGCCATTCCCCCTTGTCCTGTCCCCTGACACCTGGGAGAAGAGGCCAGCTCCCTCCTCTCTACAACCTCCCTTCAGGTATTTGTAGAGAGCAATGAGGTCTCCCCTCAGCCTCCTCTTCTCCAGGCTAAACAGCCCCAGCTCTCTCAGCCGCTCCTCATAAGGCCTGTTCTCGAGCCCCTTCACCAGTTTTGTTGCTCTTCTCTGGACACTCTCCAGAGCGTCAACATCCTTCTTGTGCTGAGGGGCCCAGAACTGGACACAGTATTCAAGGAGTGGTCTCACCAGTGCTGAGTACAGAGGGAGAATAACCTCCCTGGACCTGCTGGTCACAATGAATGATTTGAGCTTTTTTGGCACCTTTGATGCCAGAGATGGCAGAAAGGGAACCCAAGATGCAAGGACATAATTGCAGTCTCAGTGGTTGCCTTGCAGTAACTTGAGTGTCCCTTCCCACAACCCTTGGGGAATTAGATAATAGCCAAGCATGTTCACCCTCTGCTCTGAGTATGGTCAACATGGACTTCACAGATTCTCTTCAATGGCTCTGAAAAGCAGCAAATCAAAGGTAGATAATGATTTCATGACCAGAACAGCTCATTTCCCAACTCTAAGCATTTTTATACATACAAACCACCACATATGCCCAGTTCTAATGAGTCAACCTATTTAGTTTGATTCATCTCCTCTGCTGCTCACCAAACACAAGCCAGTACAGGCCAAATCCTACCCAGTTGATACTGTCTCGTGAAAACAATTACAGCAAGCTGCTTCTTGGAATATGAGGCCTTTGGGTGTAGTTGATGAATACAGTGAAGGAACACCATGTGGATGCATCCTGCATACATGGTTAGTCTCCATTAAATTTTTGTCCCACCCTCCTTTTCTAAAAACAGATCTCCAGCCCCATGGTTCTGAGGAAGCAAGGCGAGGGGTTGGGGGGGTTGGGGAAATAAAAATGAGAACAAGTGTGGACAAGGTTTGAGGTGACTCTAAATAAGATGGTGCCTGAAATCCCAGCAGCCTCCCTGGAGCCACCTCTCTCTTACCTCTTTTAGCAATGAGCCTACTCATGGGGTTATACTCATTTTTGCAAAGATATAAGCTTTTTTTTTTTTGAAGTGCAGCCAGAGTTAGAAGTACAATTCTCTGAAGCCAGTAAGGTTTCCTAAAGTGTGAGAGAGGCCAGAGACCAGCCTTTTCTATTCTCCCTCTTTGTTCAGATCAGGAATTTGCAATCCAAATCCCAGCCACCACCAGGGCAGGCAATGAGCCCAGCCTCTGTGAGTAAGAAGCATCTTAAACAGTTCATAAGGCTGCTTGCCAAGGAGCTGCTGTGAGACAAGGTGAACAGAGCTAAAAAGAAATGTATTCATATAAGACTATTAACATAGCAAATAAAAAGCCTGTCCTGCAATGCAAAGGAATGTGATAGTTACCGACTGCTCCCCTACAGTTGCAAGAGTCCTTGAAATATTAACAGGGTTATCAGCATTCACTTATCAGTTACAGTAGTGCCTAGATAATTCAAAGGACTGAGCCAAAACTCATAAATACATGCATTTTCTTAATGCAAAATCCTTACTATCAGAGAATTACGTATCTTTTTAATAAAAAATTTTTTTGAATTAATAAACCTAGAACTGCAGCAATCTACAGGGAATGAAGAACTAAAAAAATATTAGGTTGTTTATTTTTGCATTCATTTATTACAATATTTTTTTGTCCTCTGTGTGTTTTCAAGACAAATGCTTTTATAGGTTTACTGTGTCCATCTCCTGTGATTTTGATGTTAGCATGATGTAGCTGATTTTGCACCACACTATCTGTGATAGGTTCAGGTAGTTGTATAACTGCTAGGTGGCAGAGCTTCATACAAATGAAAACTGGGAGTTTTGCACCCACAGAGGAGAGTGGCGAGTGCTGACATACTTGCCTACATGGGTTAGGTGCTGAGATCATGCACAGAGCACTGGAACAAGTTCTCCCCTTAGTTTGAGTCAATGTGGTCACACAGGCTTAAAGAACCTTTTCATATGTTGACGCATGCCTCCCTGAAGGGACAAAACGCAAGCATGGGCAAACATATATAAACCCCTCCAAGAAGCAACAGCACAGACTCCACTAAACCACGTGCGGAGCTTAAACCTAAATAACTACTGCCTTCTCTTTTACACCATCCCTGGTACCTGACTAACCATGTGCTGAACTGTTCCAGCACAAAGTAATAAAAATCCTACTCAAAAAAACCCCAACAAAAATTAGTATTTTTCTTCAGGCTTTGGTTGCAAATCCACAGCAGCCCATAGCTAAGACTAAGTCAGAATACTTCTGTTTGGTTGGTTCTTACTGGCAGTTCAGTTTATTATCAGCTTTTATTCTCCCTTTGCCTTTTTTTTCCCCCCCTGATTCCAGGTTGGCTTTTTAGCAATTTAGTGATTGGAATCAGCCCAGCACAAAGTCATACAGGTGCTGGAAAGGGAAGGACTGTAACAGCCAGAAGCTAGATTGGCTCAGATTTTTTGCAACTTGCAGGCTATGACATTTGTAAATAATTTCCAGTCCCATTCATTTATCCACTGAACCATGTTGCCTTGTGGCTTCTTTATCTTCTTTTGATACCAAGTTTAGGAGACGATAGCAATGCTGCTATCACCACACAACAACTTACACAAGCTGAGGCAGTTCAAAGGGCTAATATATTTACTATTTGTTAATTCATGTGTTTAATTTCCTGCAGCAAAAATAGAATGGGAAATAATTTTCCCACCAAGTCCCATTTTCTGCTCAAAGAAGCTTCTCGAGGAAGTATGTTGCATATACATACTGCTACTTACAAACTACCAAGTGTTCATCAATTTACCAAGCTTCATCTTAAACCCAGCTACTTTTCTTTGGATACCTTCACAGAAAGGTTGTTCCAGAAATTTGCTTCCCTACAGGTTTCAAACTGTCTTCCAACATCCCACCTAAATTTACTGAGAGTTGATCCTCAGTGGGTTCATTTTTCACTTTACACTGCCCTACGCTTCACTTTGTTTTCCATAAGTACATTAGAGGGGTAGGTAGCAGTCATCATCATCTTTAGTTTTCATTTTGTAATACAAAAGCTGTAGCCTTCTACCATGAATGATACCTCCAGTGAAATAAATTCTCTGTTCCAGAACTTGTCCTCTTTACAGTATAAATTAACTTATCTTAACTAGGACCTATCAGAATAGTACAGGCATGATATATTTGCAGTGCCTTGTATAGCAGCATGTAATACCTTGCTTCCTTAATAAACTGATCACACTTAATAAACCTGTGTGGCGGAAGCCACATGCATCGATGCGTTTTTCAGCTGATTCGTTGCTTCCATCTTTTTGAACCATATCAAACACATAGACAGTGAGCAGGTGGACAATAAAAATCACCCAAACTGTGTCATTTCAGAAAACTGAATAATTTTCCACGTGGTATTTGATAAGCACTTCAAACACTAGATAAGTAAGTGGAGGCCCCATCCCCAAAGAGAGGGCAGCGTGGTCTCAGCATCTCATAGAAAGGCAAATATATTGCTTTTCTTGGGGAAGCAACCGTGTTACCTCTAAACAAGCAGAAACACACAATCCAGGCAAAGGAAATACAAGAGGTGCTGAAACACCATCACACAGAGGCTAACCTGTTTCAAGAAATTTTTGACTCGTAAGTTATAGTAAAGAAAATTAAATGCTACACAATGCCTAAGGAAAGAAATGGAAAAGAAATTAATTAAGATATCCAATAAGGAACAGAAGCAGTAGCAGTTTCTTAATGTGGGATTATTAACTACTGTGCTTTCCAAAAGTGATTAAATTACCCTGCAGCTTTAATGGATCAGCATCTCATTTGCTAGAGGACCAGTTCTCAGCTGCAAGCTGAAGCCCTTGCCCCAGGACCTGAGCATCCTCAGAAGGTGCCTACACCAATCAGTCTAAGAGGAGTCTAGTCACCACACTAGGAGGACAGAGCAGATGTTCAACAGCAAAAACCCCATCATGAGGACAGGCCACAAGCAAATTAGCCACTGACTGGCTGAAGTGGGAAGCAGGGACAGATGACACTGGTCACAAAATTAGTCAGAGCACTTCTACTGCAGAAAAAAAGGAAAAAGCACTGGAAATACGAACACAGGCATGTGGCTGTAAAATCATCAGGCTGAGCTCTCTGTTAAGTACTTGGAGAGATTCAGTGACCCTGAGGGAGTATTACCTGCTGAATGAGCCAAGAATACGCCTTGCTGAGTATTAGGCAATGTCATCTAATATGACTGCAGCAGCAAGCACAAAGGCTCCATAGTGCAAAGAACAACACCGTGAGTTTCACAACTGCTGAAATCTCAGAGTGTTTTCTTTAAAATTCAGTTTCAGCACAGGAATAAAATTTAATTAGTCATTTCTTATCTCTTATCATAAGTCATTTATATAAGTTTACTTAAATACCTGAAATGCACAATATCCCAAATTTACACAGCACTAAGACAGTAAAATGCCATCCTGTATGATCAGTATGGCATGTGTAGAGTAAGAACAGAGTTGTTTACCCCATGGGACAGTTTACAGTCTGAGAAAGCTTTCAAATCAGCCATGAAAGTTTCCACTTTACCTTCCCTTTAGGCCTTGAGCAGAGCAATAGGATCTTTTGACAGCTGATGTCTGATCAAGGACAGGCAGAGCAAAAACCCAGGGAGTTACTGACATCACCTCAGAGCAGGAGAAATGGAAGACTTTCACCCAGAAAAAGAAGGGATAGATGCAGAGCTGTCACGGGTGGCACGAAGAATTCAGGTAATTTTATCTGATCATCTCAGTATCTTGGCTTCAGTGCAGCCTGATGCCTGGTGGCTGTGCCAAGGAGTCAGTCAGCTCTGCTTAAGAAATCCCCAACTTGGCAAGGGACATATTTTAAAAGCGCATTGTACAGAAGTTTGTAAAACTCATTCATACAAAACACGTTCACCGCAAACAACAGAATAAACGTCCTTGTCTCTCTGTTCTCACCCAAGTTTATTGCCATTAATTGGTCATATCTATCAATGCTGTTGATAGAAAACAGGAATTTATTAGTTTAATGCCTCTTAAAATGGAATAAAGTCCCAGACACTGCTGAGCCATAAGGAACACTGGGTCCAGCTCTGTCCAATATCTTTATAAATAACCTGGATGAAGGCATCGAGTGCACCCTCAGCAAGTTTGTGGATGACACTAAGCAGAGGAAGTGTCAATCTGCTGGAGGGTAGGGAGACTCTGCAAAGGGATCTGAACAGGCTGGACCACTGGGCTGAATCCAATGGTTTAACAAGGCCAAATGCCGAGTCCTGCACTTGGGGCACAACAACCCTGTGCAGCTACAGACTAGGAGAAGTCTGGTTAGAAAGCTGTCCAGAGGAGAAGGACCTGGAGTTGTTGGTTGACAGGAACTGAACATGAGCCTGCAGTGTGCCCAGGTAGCCAAGAAGGCCAATGGCATCTTGGGTTGTATCAGAAACTGTGAGACCAGCAGGTCCAGGGAGGTTATTCTCCCTCTGTACTCAGCACTGGTGAGACTGCTCCTCAAATACTGTGTTCAGTTCTCTAAAATGGCCACTGGAAGTATGAGGGCTGTAGGGACAGTGCAATAGCTGTCACTGGTTCATTGGAACCATCTCACAGGGCATTCCTGGAAGGGATAGACCTTGACCCTCACCTTGGGCCAATGCACCCACCTACAGCAAGTAATAGAACAGTGGTCTGAAGAGGGTGAGGGGTGGATGAGAAACCAGCCCCACCTCCCCAAAGGCAAAAGAGAACAACACTGCAACACCTTGCATTGGTGGGCAACTGCCAGCCAGCTCCCAGTGCCTGCCAGACACACCATTGTCTGGGGCCAGGGAAGTCCCCAGCACTGTATCTGGCTATCTCACAGTGCTGTTAGTTGGTGTCTGGTGGTTATCCTAATTATTTACAGCAGGTATTACAAAAGCAGCCCCTGCAAGGCTTCCACTACGCACAGTCTGGTATAAACTTGCAGCAAGCAAACTCCACAGCTGTGGCGCCTTCCTTGCAGAACAGCCCGTGGCAAACACATCCAATGAATGCAAAGGGAACAGGGAGAAGTAAATAAGCAAGAAGGAAACAGGAACACCAGTGTGTTTTGTGTAAGAAGCTTTCAGCATCCACCAGGTCCTAAAATGTACACAAGTTTCCCAGTTTACATAAACAGAGCAAAGAAGCAGTGCAAACAAACTGCCGCCAGAGCTTGGTCAACAAACTCAAGCACTGAAATCACCAACTCAATGCAAAATAATGCTGAGTACCTTCGTAAGCAGGATTGATAAGTCAACCTGTCCTACCTAACATTCTGAAAAACTCACAGAAATGTGCCCACGCTACTTTTGCTGATAATGAATCCTTTTGCAGACAGCCTGCAAAACCAACCAGAAGGCACCAGCAGGTTTCATGATCTCAAGAAACTGTAGTTAAGACGGGATTTAAACTAGCAGGCAATTACCTGCCAGATGGAGTGCTCATCATGCAGATCATACATTTCTAAATTACACCGTGTCAATAAAAGGAGGCTAACATCAGAAATACACCCCGTGAGAAGGGAAATTGAGTCAACCAATGGGATAGTTCTACCACTGCAGCCAAAAGACCTTTACCGTATGTGTCAGGACAATGTTGGCTAGCTGTAGCATCAACGAGCACACTGCGGGAAAAGGCACAGGATCCAAGTGACGAGCAGCAACATGTTGATAATTACAAGCAAGTCTATCATCATGGCTAACTGCAGTGAGAAAGAGGATTAAACAGTAGGCAAAGATGGGCTGAACTCTGGATATTTAGCAGTGTAATTTAAGTCTGAGCTTGTGAATCTTTCCATAACTGACCCTTCTGCCCATCTGGAGGCCTCTCCACATAAAAGCAAAATACATTTACAAATAGGTAAAGCCAGAACACAAACAAATCAGCACTGATCAACAGGAAACTACTCATAGAAAAGCCCTGGGTTTCTTGTTTATTTCAACTTTGAGTTCCCACATGGGAAGAGCTGAGTCCCTGGCTACTACCAGAACTGACATAGTCCTAACATGACCTGAGGTTTGTGATCCAGCTTTAATTACACCCTAGACAAAATCCAGCAGCTGAGGGTCAAAGCCAGGCTACCCACACTGCTGCACAGCTGAAGCGTAGGTGTCCACATACACGAACATGAGCCAGAGAGCCTCCTCTCTGGCACCCTGCAAGTGTGAGCTTGACTCTGTAGCTTATGGCACTTACCTAAGAGATGGGAAACGTGAGTCCCACAAGTGTTTCTGTACCTTATTCGGCTCTTCTTTAATGTATAGCACAGTAAGAGCTTTGAGATCAAGGGCTGGAGCCCAGCCCATCTCTGCCCTTGCCAAGTGTCCTGATTGCTGTGCTGAGTGAAGTGCCCAAGCTGTAGCAGGATGGTATTTCAAGTACTCCCACTCTATAGGACACTTAATTGCCTAAAACAGGATACCGCTGCAGGCAACAGGCACCTACAAGTGAGGGACTGAGGTATTTGATGTTTAGATACAAGTTCTCTACTGGACCTAAGCTGTGAAACATGACAAACGCCTCTTCCTAGCCATGCTGAGCTGTGCCTGCAGCCTCTGGAGACTGGCAACCCTACACTACTAAAACAAGCAATGTACTAGTATGGGGCAGTTTTTACATGATTTAAACAAAATTCTGAGAGCTAAATAAATAAAGACAATAAAACATAAAAATCACAGTATGGACATTAAAAGATCTCCTTTAAAACCACACCCAGCACGAACATTGCTGCAAGCACACAAAGAAATGTATCCAGAAAGATGGGACTGGGCTGGTTCCTAGAAAGTCTAGAAGTGCTGTGACAGCAATTCAATAAACTCAAAGACTCACTAACACTAATTTCGAATAGGGCCAAGGATTCTGATCTAGATCTAGTGAAAGAGCAAACCCAACTGATTCAGCAGCTCTTTGTATCCATGATGCATGATCCAGTGGCAAAGCAGCTACAGAGAATCACCTTGAGTATGTCTGGTTCTAAACCCTAACAGGCCCTTGGAATTTCACAGCAAAGGCAGGCAGGCCACATGTCTGTGAAGCTCAAGTCTAACAATACAGTCCCTGCTTTGCCCCTTTTGGTGGAGTCCAGATGCTTTTGATTCTCCCTGAAACTACACTTAGCCCAGAGACTCCTCAGCAGGTAGGAGGTGCTGTGTTGACAGTCGCTGTTAGCAATGTCCTCTCCTTCCTCCATCATCTCCAGAAGTGCTGGAGAGCTAACAGAATGTTGTATCTATCACACACTCAGCAAACGGTGTTGAAAACAGATTACTTTCCTTTGTATGTGATAAGCATAACACGTCTATGTTTATTATGTGGTCCCTTGAGGATTTATTACAGGTTTACTGTCTCATTTATTTGCTTTTTTGTGCTTGTCAAGTGTAAATACTGGAATAAATACAAAGGCAGTTACAGCTTAGCCGTATTAATGACTTGTTGAAACAAAGTCCAAAAGTCTTCCTTTCTCTCTGGCAGATCCTACTTTTCTGTCCAATTGGTTTTTTTTCCCAAGTGCAGAGGTCATCTTTCTGAAGTATTTTAAATTTTTATTTCTTTGTTGAATGTTAAATCCCCATAAAAGCATACTTTCCTCCTTCAATCTCTCAAACTCTTGACAAATATTTAAAGTCTCTCCTAACATTATTAATGGAAAAACATTTTCCTGTTTGCAAACTACAGCCTCCACCATCCTTTCCATCTAGCCTGCTAAGCTTGTTAGCACAGGTAGCTTGCTGTAACAGAAATAAGCACAATCATTGCTACCAAAGAAAACAAAGCCTTCCATCCTGGCACGTACATTCAGGGTGGGTTCATCCCACTGAACTCTAGCCACCTAACAAAGCAGTCACTTATGCTCCCTCTGTAATCAGTAGGGTGGGATGGGCAGCTCCAGCCAGCAGCCCTCCTGCCTATCAGCCAATGACGGCTGTAGCCTATATGCCCACCTTTGAAGAGATTTCTAGGGCAGATCACGGTAGGTGATATAGATCTGTCCATAAGAGCCAAGCCGTGCTTTTTGATTATGCTGTTTCAATCCAACAGAATTATAACAATTAACACATTGTAATGAAATCTCAACTGAATCGTATGCACCAGGTCTTACAAAGAAAGGTGTTGGGTATATCCTCACCAAATAAACAAGAGATCACACAATGGCAGATTTCAAAATTTTCCATGAAGATTACATCCTTTTGGAAACTTGTGTTACATCTATAAATAGTTCAGTGTTTTTCAACACTGAAAAAAAGAGCTGCACTGGGGGGAAAAATAATGAAACTGTCACTTGTCACAGACACACAAAGTAGTAAAAGAGAATTTAATCAAGTCTCATGTTCTTTCTTTAAAGTGAACAACCACAGTGAATAAGGCTTTGAAGAACTAAGCCCCTTGTCAACCTCTACTGTACTTTGATTGTGCAATGTGTGGCCAAATATCTTTAAAAAAGAAGCAGAAAACAAAAAAACTATCATGCATATAAGACAGCACTGTCATACTTACTCCTACAGCAAAGTCACTATTTGAGTAGTTGGAGTAATATTCTACCTAAAACCACCATCATTCCCACAGAAACCAGGACAGAAAGTTTATAACATGGAAGACTGCCAAAAAGGGTCATTAGATCTGATCTGACTATCTTCAGCTCTACTAATCCTCCTACATTTCCTAGAGACTTTCCATAGAAATTTTTGGAAACACAAGTCAGTATGCCAAAGGAAGCCAAGAGTTGCCCAAATCTTGTAAGTCAGGCATTACTGAGGTAAGCAGGTAAGTTGTGCTATCATCTCCAGCACTCAGTTGTGGCAATCTGTCCCCACCAAGGACTCTCAAAGTCCTGAGGACTTATAAAAGAGATACAGAAGGGATGGAGAGTGTAGAACTTGTTTCTGACATTTGATCTTCCCCCTACTCATCTTCCATGCATGAGCATTACAGGTAGAGTTGCCTATGCTGCTAAATATTGAAAAGGTATTTGTAGCATGTAGGTTCAGAAGAGGTTTCTATTTCACAGTCGCTTGTTTCCTGCCCATAAAGTAATTCTGCTCCCAACTTTTAGAGCAGTCACATTCCCAGAATCTCCACAATTTACGACAATCAGGTTTCACCTGATCCATGAAGGAATCAAGGGGCCCAGTGAAATCACAAGCTGAAGCTGTGCTATGACGCAGTTATTGCTGTCTATATCCAAAATAATCAGATGAAAGTGAGTTTAGACATGCTAACATATGCAGTAGCTACACATTCAGCTGAACTCTAAATGCTGTCATAGGTGTTGCATGCTATCACATGCCCCTGAACCCATGAACCCTGAGCACCCAGACAACCAAAATGCCAAAGACAACCCATCAGCAGGGGTGTATGGCAGACCTGCAGCATGCCCCAAGGAGGAAGCAGAAGACCATGGATGAGTCTCCCCAACCCTTCCTTCAAGATGCCTGGAGACACCAGGGCCATGCTCTGACCAGAATGGTGGAAATGTACAGATGCCTGGATTCCCATCCAACCATCTGCTAAAGGTCCCAGCAGCAAGAGCCCTTACTACAAGAGTGGTGAGCACACTACCTACCTTTACCTAATATCATTTTAAAATCCAGCATCACTTTCCTCAGTCATGGGACATCTGAGCAAAACCATCCAGCTTAAAGATGGAAGTCAACAATGAAATGGAGTTTCAAGATATTAAGTATATACACTGAAGGAAAACAGACCACTCAATGAGAAAATGTAAACTTATACACTTTATCAGCAGCCAGCTACTTCCTCAGGTAGTGCTTGGGATGCTGGAGATAATGAAGTATAAAACCCCACTGCTTTGCATCATCTACTTCCCCCACCCCTAACTCTACTGCAGGTTTACTATCATCCTAACATCCAAACCTAAAAACCTGTTCCTGTATTTCAAATAAAGGATTCTTTTGTCACTACCCCTGACAACAACCCAATGTTTATCCTGTATTTGGCAGTTTGCAACCCTACCCTAAACAAATTCTGAGCTGCAAGGAAACATGAGCAGAACAACAGAATAAAAAAGGATTCTCCCCAACTCACAAGTGCAAGTCAGAAGAGCACTTCAGTGACTGCTAAGGGGGAAGTAAATCACAACATGGGAATACACCAAGGAAAACCATTAATTAATATACCCTGAAGCTTAAAAAGTAATCAAAAATATAAAACAATTACTAATCCAATTAAAAGAAAGTTATTACAACTATCAGTCCATTTGAAAATAATTTGAAAATAGCAGAAAAAGGTTTTCCAGGCAATCCCACCATACTTTCATAAATTTAATTTCTATCCCTTGGGACTTGATTTTCAAGTAAAGCCTAGTAGATCTTCCTCCCTCTCACCTCTTCAGTCTCATTCTTATACCATCTCCATGATATCCTGAAGCCTCATTCTTTCCCAGAAAACACCAAGAAAAACATCAACATTTAGGAAAAAAAAAATCAGCACACTGAGCAAGGTGTGTATAAAGCCAGCCACACCCCCCCCCCCAGTAAGCCATTTGTTATATCCTCTCAGTCAAGGCAACCCAAGTCTATTTCTTGTAGAGAAATCTTAAGAAGATGATGCTGCAAATATAAACATGGGTTTTTAAACAGCACCGCTAAATTTGGGTTTATGTAGTGCTTTGATATACACTATTTTTTTTTCTCCAGGAACCGATTGTGACCTCTAGTATACATGGTTCAAAGTTTCACTTTGTGGGTTGAAGTTAAGAAGTGCCACATGTGTATGCTTCAACCATCAAGATATACTAAGGTAGAAATATCCTGTTAAAAACTGTGTAACGAAAAATGGGAATATACAGCCTGCAATGCACACAGACAGAAAAAAAAAAAGGAGAAATAAACATTTTTAGTATTTTTATTTATAGCTGCATTGCACAATAGTATTTTCTGGAAGAAGTTGACTGACAAAATACCTTTTATCTGAGATAAAACATCTCATTTACTTTCTAAAGTGTGCTGTGGTAAATACTTCTTTTTTTATTACTGGGGATAAGCATTTTAGTAGTTCGAGCCGCAGATAACTCCCTATTTTATTTATTTCCATGCAGAAGATAGATAGCTTTTATCTCAGCAAAAAGTTATTTTGTCAGTCATCCTTCCACTAAATATTTTCCTCTCATAGCCATAGATGTTTTCCTGTCTTTTGAAACAAAAATACACCACTCCTATGAAATCCAGGGATGAAGTGGAAGAAGCACATACAAAAGCAACATGGCAACCAGCGCTTTTTATCAGCTAGAACAGATCATACAGCTGAAGAGAGAAAGTCACATTCCTGTAGGCTGGAGGGATGCACATCCAAAAAGCATCTCACCCGCATAACAGAATATAGAACATATATGAATGCAATTAAGGATTTAGGTAGCCAAAGTAGATCCAGGAGCTACTCTAACTTTAAAATGATCAGTGCTACTCTTGATTTTAGGAAAATAAATGTTAAGTGTTTAAAACCACCACTACTAAACATTATGGGTCACACTTCAGTTCCATTTACTACATCAACAACCTGGGCTGCAATCCCACAGCTCAAAGTATCACATCAGTTTTCTAAAGGTCCCTCATTGTCACTTCCCTGACCTCTGTGACCTTTGAAACGCTGCTTTCTCTTGCCTCACCTTATTTTGGGATGCACTGCAAAACACCCAAGGCCCTTGGAATGCCAGCGTGCAGAAGACCTCCTGCCACAGGACACAGTGCCACACCTCCTCCCATCCGGAGGGAGGGAGAGCAGAGTAGCCTCCACCCATTCGTTTCCACCATTCTCTAACAGTATAATCTGCAGGGATCCCACCACAGCCGCTGGCGGGAGCGCGATTCCCTGGCAGGGGAGCCGTGGAGAGCAGTCTGGGTGCTCACCGCCCCTTGCTGACCTTGAAAGCAAGTTCTTGCAGGCAGCCAGAAACATCACTCCTAAAAGAACAAGTTGCTCTGCAAAGCCACCCCCAAAACTCACAAGGCCTCAGCAGCCCCGTGCTCTCCAAAGGCAGGGGCATGAGACCAGGGTATATCCCGGTGTGGCAAAGGCATCTGGAACGCATTCCGAATAGCTGCCCTGCATTTGCCCTCTGCACTGAAAGGCGCCCTGTACTTAGAGACACTCATTTTCCCTCGAGTTTCTTTTTTCCCTTTGAGCTCAAATCTTCTTCAAATACCCAGATAATGCCCCAATGCCAGACACAGTTATGGCCTCACCTTTATCAGAAGGGCTAAACCGAAGTACTGTATCTTCCTTACATTTGATATGGAAGGCACAGAGCTGGAGATTCAGGTTCATTAGCATAATGACTTTTAAATTACAATAATAATGAAGATCCTTTTACAAGCCTTAACTAAAAATCCCAAGCTTATAGCAGCACAAATGAGCTCCATCTTAATTTGTATTTGCTGGTAGTAACCTCACTGAATGCCACTGGAGATTAAAAGCCAAAGAAATGTAAAAGGCGATACTTTAACTTGCACGCCCTCAAAAAAAACCTTGAGAGTATCCCTAGGTGAAGAAAACAGCTCTCCTGAGGAGCACTCACTACCTTCCCAAAATCCTACGTTATACCATGATATTCTACATTTATCTGGACTACTGAAAAACTGTAGCATGCAATCAGGTTGAGTTTCGTCTGCACTGGTGAGTTGGGCTGGGTTCCCAGAGGAGTTTGCACACACAGCTATTGTGTCCCAGCAAGCTGTCGTTGATGATAAGTGGGACTACTTGTGGCAGCACAGCCAAGCAGGTGCCAGCAATGTTTGCAATGTGATACCCAGACAAACTTGTGCAACATTTGTGCAAAGTTGAGACTAACACCAGCTTTCCTCCTCAGCACCAGCAGGGACCTGGTATAATGTTTAACATGGGCAAGTGCAATGTGACTTGAGCAATGTTTAACCCATTTTTTGACCAAATAAATCCCAAGTTAATATTATTGTTATGAACATCACTGTGAACAAAAGGTAATAATTTTTAACGATCCTGTCCATTTAAGCCATACATTTACTAGTAACACTAAGAAATCACAGACTGATCCAACTCTTGACCACCTGTTTCAGAAGCCCAGAGTAAAATTCTGACCCCCTGGAAAGCAAGGGCAGCGTTTCAGCAAGGTCCAGATTTCACCCAAGTTGTTAACAGAAACTTAACAACGCAATGCACTCTGTCTTTCTGTTAGGAGAGCTTTGGAGGTACAACAAAAAAGGAGAATGTGTCTTTTAAGGGACCCCATGAGCACCCCGGAACACATCCACATTAGTTTCTTCCAAAAGGGGTCTGGTTTGTTCCCTCAGATGGCTCCACAAGCATGGGCAGAGGGGCACACAGAAACATTTACTTCAAAAGAGACTGACTTCAAAAGCTCCCTCCCAATCCAAAGCAAAAAGATAATATCCACAACACCCACGTTCCTCCTCCTCCCCTTGGGTTGGTTCCTGATCAGCCACAGAGGCACAGCTAGCAGGTACCACAGCAATGGTACAGCAACAGGCAAAGGCAGAGCCACACACAGCCGAGCCTGCCCAGTGCTGCCCACTAAACCACATAGGGTCCAACAAAGTTTGGACTGTTAGTGTAAGTTTTAAGCACTGAGTGTACTGTTCTCAGGTTTTATGAACTATCTTCATTTGCTTGGTTTTCATGATTCTTTCAGCTTTGGTTGTATCCAGAGGGCCAAAATTAACATGGTTATTTGAATAATCCCAAAATCAAATTTTAAAAATGCTGGTTTTAGCCAAGTATCAATGTCTCAAACTAATTAAACTGGAGTAGCACGGCTTCTCGGTAGCATCACACACACTCACATATCTCCCCAGCACAACACATCACAAGGTGGAAATAAGATTTTTATAGCAGCAGTGTGACTTCCGACTTGTATACAGATCAAATTCCCCAAGTCTATAAAGAGCTCCAAAGCTTCCCTGACCTGAAGACCAGCTTCAACTAGGGTAGGACTCCGTCTTTGTCTAGGTTGAGAGGTTAATGGCTACTCCACAGACACATTTTACAGCTAGCTGGCAGGTCATTTTAGCAGATGATTTGCAGATATTTTGCAACACTGAGAGATAACCCTGTGGAGTACTTCTGTCTGAGGTTTTTCTACTTTTTAAAAAGACTGAATCAGATAAACCAGAGAAAACGGGCAAGTGAGACTTTCCCGGACACAATCACACACAAACTCTGCCTTTTCCATTTTCAAACAACAAACTTCTATAAATTAACATCAAATAGAATTCAGTGCTTATCATAGTTCTTCCAAAATCCTACCCATAAACAGTTTTAATCTCTCAAGACATGCAGCAAGACAGTCAGTTTTGATCAACATCACAACAAGAGTTTCAAAGTTCACACCTTCACCAAATATGAAAATGATCCAGGAATGATGAAGCTCTTGTAACTTCTGAAAACAGAGGTCGCCTTTCCTGCCTGAGATTTCATCCACTTAAACTCTGTAACTCATTAGACTGAGAAAGGACTAGTTCATGTCATATATTTTTCTGTTCTGAACACTCTCCTCATCTAGTCTAACAAAAGGTCTTTTCCAAGCCTCTTGCTCCAAGTTGAGTTCTTATCTTCTGCTACTAGATAAAGAGCTACTGGTTCAGACAATGACCACGTAATCACCTGCGCCTTAATCCAAATGTTTTTCTTTAAGGTCACAAGCCAACTGTCTGTTTTTTCTGCAAGTCCTCACAGGACATGGAAACGGCATTTATGAACTACCTTACCGCATTAGTTGCCCCCCAGCATCTTGGAAGAAACAGGAGTGGCTTGTCAGGTGATAAACGGCAGTAAATTCAATCAGTTCAGTTAATATCACTTTCATTTTCCTGAAGCAAAAAAACCCTCAAGCCTGCAAACACAAGAGAGAGCAGGGCCGGCTCCCCTGAGGCCCTGCTGCAAAGCAGGACTATTTACAGTAAAACAAACACTGCCAGGATTACGCCACAGTTTGATTATAATTTTTTTAATACAATCATCCAAAATTAAGCATCTCCCAAAGTGTCATTTTATGTACCTAGTACTTTCAGCTTTTCATTTCTTTTTTTTTGTAGAAAGAATACAAATATTAGCGCTAGGTTGCAGAGAGAAGAGGTGAGGAATGCATCTGGTTAAACCTCTGAAAGTCAACAGAAGTATGGGATCAGGTCCACAGTAAACTTTATAAAGTGGCACCTGCAGAGGAAATTACTCATTGCATGATTGATGCCACAATTAGAGGCATAAAAAGTAATTCCATGATAAACAAGCAGAGCAGAAAAAGAATAATATCTTAAGAGCACAAGTACTCATATAACAGCATAGACTGGATGATAGCGAACAGTCTTCACACACGCAGAGACACAAATCCTCTGAGGAAGTTATGGTACAGTACTCCTCCCTCTCCCTTCCTCTCCCTCCCCTAACAGGGCTGATTTGGGGGCTGTATTTGGCCTCTAGCTCTACTAAAGCAACTCCAGTGCAATCAGCAGCGTTTCACAGCTATTATGCAGCATGGCTTTCAGCTTCACCATTTCCCACAGGAACAGGCGTCAGCAATGCAAACCAGTGCAGCTCTACACACCCACCCAGGCCACACCAGCGGAGAACTAGCCTGAGGTCTAAGGATCTATCAGCCAGAACTCCAGGTATGTGCAAGGAATAAACATGTTTTTTTGCTTAAAAAAAGAGCAGAGATAACAAATCTCAACTCTTCTTTTGTTTTGTTTTGTTTTCAAGAAGGGGGGGGGGGAAAGAGGGAGGAGGGATGGCATTAAAGCCATGTGTGCATTCCCTACATCTTTGCAAATTACATCATTTACTACCTTTATGCAACCACATCAGAAAAGCTTCAGCCAAGGTACCACCTTAACTGAGGGAGTATATACCCTTCCACGCACACTTGTATTTACTTACTCTTGTGATACACATTTATTAAACAACTTCAATGGACCACTTCAATCCACAGCACGTGGGCTTGATACTTTTTTGTAGTTCCTCTTCAAAAATTTCAGAGATAAATTGCTGCCTCAGGAAATCAAAAGCTCTGCAATAAACTGCAAGTGGGTTATTTCTGCCCATGTCCCTGTACTGGCCTAAAAAAGCAGAATTACACACTTTATGAGCTTCAAACGCTTGCTTACCTGAGACTGACACTTTCATAAGGGCTTCCAAAGGTCTGTTGTTGTCCAGGTCACGACTGAGTTTGAGTTCCCCAGAGGCAGAGTCTAAAAGGAGCAAGTTTAATTCATTGCCTTGCACAAAGGTGTAGGCCAGGCTGTCAGACACATCAGGATCATAAGCTGGGATCTTGCCAATCACGCCAGAGGGGAAGCTGTTAGATTTGTTGGTCACATAGTTGTTGAAGAGGATCTGGAAGTCCTGCAGCACAGGTGGGTTATCGTTCTGATCCAGAAGGCGGATATGCACTGTTGCACGGCTCACAAGAGGAGCAGAAGTAGCCTGCACCACAATCACATACTCTGTCCGACTCTCATAATCCAGGTCCATCAGGGCTGTGAGGTCTCCATTGAGCAAGTCTAGCTGGAAGACCTCAGGAATGTTTCCCTCTACGATCTGGTACATGATCTGTGCGTTGGTCCCCTCATCAGGATCAGCTGCACTGATCCGTGCCACAATAGAGCCTATGGGACTATTTTCCTCCACAAAGATATCAAATTCATCCTTCTCAAACACAGGGGGGTTGTCATTGATGTCCAGCACAGTCACTTGGATATCCACAGAGGCTTTCAGTGGTGGAGTGCCCCTGTCCACAGCAAAAGCCCGCAGGCTGTAGACAGCCACGTTCTCGCGATCCAGCTTGCGCAGTGTGCGTATCACTCCAGAAGTGGGTTCAATGTAAAAGTCTCCATCTCCATCATCACCACCTTGGAAGGTGTAAAGGAGGCGGCCATTGAGGCCTGAGTCACGGTCAGTGGCAGACAGCTGCAGGACACTGGTGGAGAGGGGCACATCCTCAAACACTGAGCCCTGGTAGCGGTCACGTAAGAAGCGAGGTGCGTTGTCATTGGCATCCAGGATGAGAATCTCAACATAGGTGGTATCTGATTTCTGAGGGATGCCATTGTCATGGGCTGTAATGGCCAATGTGTAAGATGCCTGGTCCTCATAGTCAAGCTCCATGAGGGTGGTGATGGTGCCTGTATCAGGGTCGATACGGAACTGGGGGATGTTATCATCCAAAATGTAAGTTATTCTTGCATTCTCCCCTGTGTCTTCATCGGTAGCACTGATAGTAACAATAGACGTGCCGATGGGCTTGTCTTCGCTGACACTCACTGTGTAGTGGGAGCTCTGGAAGACTGGGCGGTGTGTGTTGGCATCCGTGACGTTGATGAAGACCTGGACGGTATCAAAGCGAGTGCCATCAGAGGCAGTGACTGTCAGCACGTATTGCCTTTCCTGCTTGTAATCCAGGGGCAAGGCCAGTGTGATCAGCCCCCCTCCGCTCTGACTGGTGATGGCAAAACGGTTCCTGGTGTTGCCACTGGTGATTTGGTAAGTGACAACACTGTTAACATCCCTGTCCACTGCCGTAAGGGTTAGGACACTACTGCCCACAGCTGCGTCCTCGTTCAGTCTGAGGTGATACACCTTCTCTGTGAAGGTGGGGTTGTTGTCATTCACGTCCAGCACAGTGATGGACACACTGGCCGAGGAGGTCATGACCGGCACACCATGGTCCCTGGCCTCCACCCCGAAGTGGTAGTTCTCCACAGACTCGCGGTCCAGCTCTGCAGCCACCGTTATCCACCCTGTGCTATTGTTGATCTGAAAAGGGAACCCAGATTCACTTGCTACAGGAGTACCTCCAGTGGATGGTGTCATCTCTATGAGTTTGTATTCCAGGCGGGCATTCTCCCCAGAGTCAGCATCCACAGCCTGGATGTGCAGCACCGAGTAGCCCAGAGGAACATTCTCCAGTACTGTGGCCTGGAAGGGAGTGCTCACAAAGATAGGGGCATTGTCATTCACGTCCACAACTTGCACTGACACCATACCACTGGAGTTGATCAAGGGAGGTCGACCCCCATCCTGGGCTTTGATCCGAAGTGTGTACTCCCGAATAGTCTCATAATCCAGAGGGTTGATCAGGTCGATGGCACCGGAGAAAGAGTGGATGTAGAACTGGCCTTTCAGGTTGCCACTCACAATGCTGTAGTGCACCTGGGCATTACTGCCCCGGTCCCGATCTGTGGCCTGTACCTGCAGTATCTGGCTGTTCACCGGGGCATCCTCTGGCACCTGGACCAGGTAGCGCTTCTCGCTGAACTGAGGGTAGTTGTCATTCTCATCCTCTACAGTGATGTGCACCATGGCCGTAGCGCTGCGCGGCCCTGGATCCTTGCCCTGGTCATTGGCTTCCACCACCAGGTGATACTCAGAGACCTCCTCGCGGTCCACCGGGGCTCGGGTCCTCACAACCCCAGAGCGGGGGTCAATCTCAAAGACCCCATCGGCAGCTCCTGGCTCCAGCAGGCGGTAGAGCATGTTGGCGTTGGCCGGGGCATCGCCGTCAGTGGCGCGGATGGTCAGCACCTCGTAACCCACCTCCAGGTTCTCCCGGATGCTCTCCCTGTACTCAGGCTGCTCAAACACGGGCTCGTGGTCGTTGGTGTCACTCACGGTCACCGTCAGATAGGTGGTGGCCGAGCGGCGGCGCGGGGAGCCGTGGTCGGAGGCCGTCACCTTCAGCACGTGGGTGTCCTTCGTCTCCCGGTCGAGGCTGCGAGCGGTGACCACGCCGCCCGTCTCGGCGTCGATGGAGAAGTAGTCGTTGGAGCGCTCGTCGAAAAGCGCTTCCATGGAGTACGTCAACCGCCCGGCCTCCCCCTCGTCGGGGTCCTGGGCCCGCAGCAGGATGACCGCCGTGCCGGCCGGCTCGTTCTCGGGGATGGACACCTGGTAGCTGGGCAGCTGGAACTGCGGGGCCGTGTTGAGGCTGCGCGCCCGCCGAGCCCCGCGCCGCCCGCCGCCCTCCCGCGGGGCGCACGCGGCGGAGGCTCCGCGGGGCTCGGGG
>WAAB01009584.1:20531-62743 GCA_013389865.1 Piaya cayana | reverse complement strand
TAGAGATTAGGAGGAAGTTTTTTACGGAAAGGGTCATTAGGCACTGGAATATGCTGCCCAGGGAGGTGGTTGATTCGCCTTCCCTGGAGGTGTTTAAGTTGCGGGTGGACGAGGTCCTGAGGGACATGGTTTAGTGTTTTGTGGGAGTGGTTGGACTCGATGATCCAGTGGGTCTCTTCCAACCCGGTGATTCTGTGATTCTGTGATTCTGTGATAATGTTGTTGTACCACCATCAGTAACTGCTCGTCGGTGACTACACCTGGATATTTCTCACATGTTGTTAGACTTCAACCTGCTCCAGTTTTTCTCCTAGTAGTTTCTTAAGCTCTCTCTCCAATTTTGACACCCATTTAGTACTGAAATTTTGTTTTCTAGATTTTTTTAATGCTTCTGAAATATTTATTTTGAGTGAAGAAATATTTTCTGCACTTTTAATGGTTTGCATAGAGGCAGGATTAGTTTTTTTTCATCCAGACTCCACTACTTTGTTCTTATTAGCTCCAAGCTTTATCTGCCATTATACTGCCCACTCACACAGCACCATAAAATTCTTCCTCACCCCTCCAGAAGCCGGTTAGATTTAACATTGTTACATCCAACAGACCTGACTATTTTTGTAACATATACACACTCAGTCAGCTTTCTGTTCAGCTCTATCCCAGCAGTAGGGCTTTGTAACCTGATTTCCATGAGCTTGCCGTGGGCTTTTTGGACACAGCAGCCTTTGCACAGGAAAATCATTGAGGGAAATTATTTCAACTGTTTATAAAGATTATTCAAAGAGCTTCTAGTGGATGGGTATGAAGGTGAAGTGAAAGAAAGGACACTGTGACTTTGGTCTAAATTGTTCCTTTTACAGAAGTTCAAATACATTCAAAGACAAGAAATTTCAGACTATGGGAAGAAACATACAGCTGTAATGAAACACTTGCAGGCAGAAAATTAATTGATCTGTTGGAAAAACAGAGATGTGAGCTGGGAATGTGGGAATATGAAGTCAGCATAACAAGTTACTCAGATAACAGTGGGGTTTGAGGGTTTGTGGTTGTCACTTTAAAAAGACCGAGAAAATGGTGGAGGTGTTCAGCACCTTTTTTAATCACTGTATTTTTTGCAGATGAGTTATTATGGCTATCACTGTTTTCTCCCATTTCTTAGGGTTATTTCACACTTAGATTTTGATGGGAAGATAAAGTCTTGGTTTCTACTTCTGGTCTGGAAGCATACCATGAACCAAAATCACTTTTCATCTTTCCCTACGAGGTCTAGAAAAGTAATTTTTTTCTTGTAGATGCATTCCATTACATATTTCTGAGGATTTGTCATCATCCCTGGGGCCTGGTACTTCTGAATGTGCAAAAATAAGAAGCATTTTAAGAAGCAGTACACCAAATCACTTTAAAAATCATTAGTAAGATTGTGAGGGGCTCTCTGCCTCTGGGATAGATTTGCAAACATCTTCCTGCAGACATCCAGATGGGCCAGGTCTGCATGCTGGTGCAGGAGCTTTCATGGCTCCTGCACTCTCAGGCTGGGCTTTGCTCCATGCCAACTCACTCTCCTAGCTACTCAGTATGAGGCTGGGCTTAGCGCAGCTCTGGGACCTTGCCCCGTGGGCAATTTGGACATGATTGCCCTCTGTATTTTCACAGAATCACAGAATCACCAGGTTGGAAGAGACCCATCGGATCATCGAGTCCAACCACTCCCACAAAACACTAAACCATGTCCCTCAGGACCTCGTCCACCCGCAACTTAAACACCTCCAGGGAAGGCGAATCAACCACCTCCCTGGGCAGCATATTCCAGTGCCTAGTGACCCTTTCTGTAAAAAACTTCCTCCTAAGTTCCCTATTTTGGGTAAAGCAGAAGAGCTTTCCTCTGTGCGTAAGCCATGCTGTACCAGTTGGCCTCTGTGCCAAATAACAGCCCCTGCCACAATTTATTTCTCAATTGAAACAAAGCAAAAATATAGTTTTCACTCCAATAACGTGAAACATACTTCATTTTTAAAATCCACTGTCTACTCTTCTGCCTCTCTACTAGCTATATAGCACCAATGCTTTTCCTGGGGGGTATCGGTTGTTCTGCCCCTCCATCAGCCTTCACTGAGCTCAGCATCTATTAGCAGATCATGTCTCTGGTTGCTGTATTTCTTCAGGGATCACTCAATATTGTTTCATAAAAGAGAGGAAGAACATTTGCACTCTTAATGAATTTAGTTGTCATCACTTGTCAGCTTTGTGCTCTGAGGTCTTGGTTAGGTAGCATAATTATCTTTATATTTATATATAGGTAATTATAATCTGGGAAATGGTCCAAATTCTGCTTTTAAGTAAAATTGGCGAAGCCTGTTTGCAGTGACTGGAGCCCCTCTGCACACAGCTGTCTCACTGGCAGCACCGCAGCAGCTGGGGGTGATGTGCCACATGAAAACAAGGCGGAACTGCTTTCTCATTCAGGTACAGCCAGGGGTCATTTCTCATTCTACCTGGCACTCGCTAAAACACCCTTATATTCAGATATTCTAGCCTGGAAGCTGTAGTCAGGAAAGAGGACAAAAGCAATCACCAGATACAGTGTCTGGGGTGGTGGGGCGGTCGTTAGGCTGTCAGGCTTGTACTCCATTCCTACTGCTACTCCCAAGACATTTTTCTCTATACCTACAAACATAGGTCCCACAGATCTCTGGGTAACAAGAATCACACAAGATGGTTTCTCATGGGGTGGCTTTGGTTTCAAATCCCACCATTGCTCTTGACCAGCAGCAGTTCCAAACTGGCAGAACCAAAATGTCACTATGCACACCCTGCCCACTTCTCCAGAACAGACCTACAGCTATAAAAGCTGTCTCGATGATTTCTTTGTCCTCAGGGCCACAAAAAAAAGCTTTCAGGCGCAAAACATCCTCTGGGAATATCTCTATATCTTCCTACTGGGGTGTGCAACATCACCCCAGCCATTGTCTCTACAATTACTTTCAGCTTTTGCCGTCTCACATTAGGAAAATGCAAAGGTATCCTTGGGTTTTGCTGGCCATGGGCAAAGCATTAAGACTCCCACCACCATCAGAGCATGGCTGTAACATTAGGAAGCACTAGTTTCCATTTCTACCCACAGAGCAAAAGTTAGAATATTTTCTGAACTCTAAGGAGGCTGAGAGACTCAGAACTAAAAATATTCCTGCATTTGCTACTGTTACTGATGAAAAAGGCTGTCAAAATTGGCTTTTCCTAAAAAATTAACCAGCAAACCATGCTGTCAGCTCAGGCAGGAACAAATAAATGTCCTAGGTTATTCATGGGGCATAGCACTGTGATGCTGAATATCTCAAGGGTGGAAATAGCTGGGCACTAGTAGGTTGCTTGTTGGGAAAAGGGATGAATGGAAGCCTTTGATTTTTTTTTTTTTTATGGGGGGAATTTTCCTATTCTCCCTTTGCTTTCTCACCCAACTGCACATTGTATGTATGCCTGCATATACCAGAGCATCTGGGCTGGTGAATACATATTGTCCTGTAACTGTGTCTTATTCTAGTAAAGCCAAGATTGCTCCCCATCCTAATCCATGCCCCCCAGCCACTGCACTGCCATATGACTCTTTTGAAAAGTCTTTGCTTTTCTCATGTACTAGAACTTTTAATCAGATGGTTTGCTCACCTGTAAGGCAGCATTTTTCTAAAACGCAAAAAGGAATCAGCCTTGCTAATGAGTTAGGTAGGAACTTGGTGTCTATTGGAGCACATCCAGTGTAACCTCTCTTCTCAGGGGAGTTCTGCAGCACTTTTCTGATCCCATGCAGTGAGAAATGTGCTGTTTTTCAGGTTTTCTGCTTGTGACTTTGCAGGGTGTTTCTTTCTTCATTTTTCTTGCTGCTTCTCATGTGGAATATTTTGGTTTTGATTTAATTTTCAGCTGAAACGCAGTACTAAATGTTGTCAACCATGAATGAACTCAGAGGAAAATCTCTGCTTCTCTGTCTGCCCTGTTATAGTGACTAAGCTAATAGAGCCAAACTCAGCCTCATCCAGGAAATCCTCTTAAATCATGGGAATAGCTGAAAGCAGAATTTGGCCTACTGTGCACATGGCCTGGGCCAGGGCCAAGACTCCTGAGCCAGCGATGTGCCCTCACTGCAAAGCAAGCTGGCAGCATCCTGGGCTGCATTAGGCAAAGGATTCCCAGCAGGTTGAACAAAGCGATCCTTCCTCTCTGCTCAGCACTGATGAGGCCACAGCTGGAGTGCTGGGTCCAGTTCTGGTCTCCTCAGTACAGGAGGGGCATGGATATGCTGGAGTGTTCAAGAAAAGGCCACAGAGATGATCAAGAGACTTATGAGGAAAAGTTGAGAGAGCTGGGACTGTTCAGCCTGGAAAAGAAAAGGCTCGGACGGATCTCAACATATATCAGTTTCTGAAGGGAGGCTATAAAGGAGACAGAGACAGGCTTGTTACAGTGTTGCCCAGTGACAGAACCAGAGAGAATGGGCACAAAGTGAAACATGTGATATTCACTTTGAACATCAGGAAATGCTTCTTCACTGTGAGGGTGACCAAACACTGGCACAGGTTACCCGAGGAGGTTGTGGGGTCTCTGTCCTTGGAGATGTTTAAAAGACATCTGGCTTTGTACCTGGTGGCAGGTGGCCCTGCTTGAGCAGGGGGGTTTGGACCAGATGATCTCAAGAGTTTCCTTCCAGGATCAACCATACTCAAATTCTGTGATTCAAAACAGGACAATGAACGGTGGAGAAGGGGCAGGTTAAAACAGGGCAAGAGAGATGGAGTTAGGCAAGTTACTGAGGCAGACCAGAAGAGGAGGACAAGACTGCCTGGATCACTGGTTAGGGTTTCCCCTCTTCTGGCGCTGTCTGAGATCAGTATCTCTTGGGACTTATTGAGATACAACGTTGCAGTAGAAAGTGGCTGCAAACTGAAAAACGGTAACCATCTCACAGCTTGGCAGGCTTCCTACCTGATACTGAGCTTCTTGGGACGATTTTCAGTGGTTTGTAGTCAGTCTGTGCCTGGCAGTGTAGTCGTTTATAACAAGTTACCCAGGCGGTTGAGTCACCATCCCTGGAGGTATTTCAAAAACAGGTAAAATGAAGTGTTCAGGGATATGGTTTAGTAGTGGACGGGTACAGTTGGATTTGATCTCAAAGGTCTTTTCCAGCTGAGTGATTCTATGATTCGATGATTCATCATCCGGTACAGACACAGAAGTTTCCTGTGGATGTGCAGAAGTGATGGCAGGATGACCCAAGAGATGTGGCTCCTAATCAAGCATTTTTCTGTGCTTTTCCATCTTCCTTGGAATCTGAATCCCAACACCTGGAGCTGCTTTGGCACATGAACTTGTGGCACTGCAGTGCTCAAATAGAAGCAGCTGGCACACCAGATACAGACAGTGCTGCTTGGACCTCCCTGGCAGGCCTCACCGCTGATGTTCATTTAGATTGTTGAATTATCTGCTGACAGTTTTTCTAAGTGAGATGTGACAATCATAACTGGATGTGATAATCAGAGCTGACATGTTATCTGCTGGCAGGTCTGAGCCCAGCTTACTTGCTAGGGCTGGATTGCCACTGTTGTTAGTACTGTCATTGCAAGAGTTTATCAGGCACCCATCAGGGTATCAGAAAGTGACACAGACCTGTCTTCTTGCTCTTGGTGCTTTCAGAGGGCAGCCATGCAGTGAGGACCATGCCTGCAGGTGGGGTGGCCTCAGCAGTAGGTGCTCAGCTTCTCTTACGTCCTTCAAGAACCAGTGGTCACCATAGACCGTGTTGAGGGTTCAGCACTGCAGCAGCATTGACCACCCTGAGATACAGGCTGAATGAAGCATGCAGGCAAACAGGACCCTCCAACAGGTCATTGTCTGTGCCTGACTCAGCCCTTGCCTGCATTTACAGGAACAGAGCAGGTAGCTTGAACCACACTGGGTCTATTGAAGGAAAGTAGTTTCAAAATGAGTACAAATGTAAAGCATTTCTGCTTTTATAAATTATTCATAGCAATTATTCACTCAAAAACACACAGACAGAACAAATTAAGTGAACATTACTGCCTTTGCAAAGTTAAACTTCCAATTAAGGTGACCAGTGCATGCTATACAGTCTCCTCAAGTACACATATTATGGAAGTATTTTGTAGTTTCTTAGTGCAGCACTTGTATGACCTTATTAATACAAAAGATTTTTAGCCCGCTTTTCCATTTAGTTGAGGCTTTTCTGGCTGTATTTCTCCATTCCTACCATAGACCCTACAGATAAACAGCTCCTGCTGAGGTTCTAAATGTAATCCACTGGGAGATGACGTGCTTCAGGAAAAGCTTATTAGCCTTTGGGGTCTTTCTCAAATGTGGAAGGAACTGGATGCAAATGATGCATAAAAATCAAGAATAAGCAGATCAAAGGGCTGCCTTGTTCATTACTCTGTCTCTGATGGTGGCCAGTAGCAGGTTTTGCAGGCAGAGTGTAAGGGCAGGACAAGCAGGTACTGGTGCTTCCCAAAAAAGCTTTCAGATTGTATCAATTTTTGGTCCAAAATCTTCCTGAACAGAAATGAAGACTTAATTTTTCAATAGCGCCAAATGGGTTTTCTTTCCTCCAATTTGTCTGATTGCTTTCTGAACCATATAAACTTTGGCATACTCCCACAAGCTGCTGCACAGCTTTGATGTGTGTTGTGCAAAACCCTCTCCTTCTATCCCTGTAGCATCTGCCACCTGCTTGAGGTCTCAAACACCCTCAGAGAGTGCCCTCTGCTCCTCCTCTTCAATCTGTTGAGGACTTCATGGAGAGCCATCATAGACCCCCTCAGTTATGTAGTTTCAGGGTTAATGGCTCTAATGTTTTTCTAGACTGTTTTTTTCCATTATATTTGATTTTAAATGGTGGGCCAGAACTGCTCATTGTGTTTTGATTTGTGATAGCTAGTTCAGGTTGTATGTCTGCATATTGGAAGCTTGAATTGCATTTGCTAACAGGTTTGTTATAAACTTTCATCTGAAAATTTCATCTCCTATTTTATTGCCTATTTTCAGGGCAATAAAACCTTTTGAAACTGCTGAAGTAACTTTCATACTCACTATTTTGGACAGCTGTGTACAGTTGTCCGATTATATCCGTTATCCTTGAAGGTCTATTATTGACATTCTTTTGCAGATTTTTGAGAAATAGGTTTCTCAAGCAGCTGCAGCACAAGTCAGAATAGGGATCCACCTGGGACTCCCCCACCCTGTGAATATTGTTGGTGTGTTGCTGGTTTTTTTGCCAGATGCTTGCTCACATGAAGACGCTAACTCTTAATCCATGACAGCTACTTTACAAGCTGCTGCTGAAGGATTTCCTCAATGCCTTTTGAGAATTGAGCTGAATGTATCATCTCTTGGGTTTCTCTTGTCTGTTGACATTCAGTTGTCAATGCTTTCGAAGAGCTCTTACTGATATGTGAATCATGACTACTGCTGATGTGATGAATGTATCATATCTATTCATATATATACACCATCAATCCTTGCCAATAATTTCTTTGTCCAACTGTGGAATAGGAAAGAAATAAGAGAGTCCTAGATGGTGATAACTCAGTGTTTTTCATGTTTCGATACATGTTCTTATCCAAAAAGACTGCCAGACTCCCACCAAATAAAAAATGGGAATCATGCAATTCATCTTCCAGCCACCAGGTAGAGGCAAAAGCCGTTGTAAAATAGCTACCCAGGCGATAATAAAAGTGTTTCCAAAATACCTATCTGACTGACATCAAGTGAAAGCTTCTGACCAATTTGTTTCATGGTTCTTAAAACAGGTCTGGCCAAATTAAAATGCAAAAATTAATTTTTAATATAATTAGCTCTGCAGTGAATTAGTTAATTAGAAGGCTGTTGCAGACAATCAGTATGAAGCACACTCTAATTATCCCTGCCTATCCAACACATGAAAAATTAATTGTGGTAGAGTTGCTCTGCCTTTAAAGACAATGATAAAAACAGTGGAGTGTTAACTCCCACAAAGAGGATCCAGTAAAGATCTTTAGAAATCTTTACTTTTTCATTGGAAAGCTTAACAATTTGCTTCCTAGAAGTTTTCTAAATCATAGTCTTTTCAAATCTGGCCTTATGAAAAGAGTAATTAAAAAAGGGCCAGGTCTTAGTACTGGAACTCAAAGATATTAAGTACTAAATATATGCAACATTATCTGTATTACATTCACAATGTTTCCAGGAGTTTTTAGGGGTTGCTTGTTTAACGAGGAGAAACATAAGTGAATGTGTGATTCATTCCCTGTACAGGGACAGCATCAATCCTTGTCCTTCAAAGACAAATCTTTTCTTGACCTTCTATATCAGCTGTACCTATTATGATTCACATTGTAGCAGCTCAATGGAAGCCCTGATGTGGATTGGGACCCCATTGCACCACAGACTACTTATCTATAAGCTTGAACAAAACTGCTTATAGTGCTTGTCTCTCTTGGAGGAGCAGAGTTGTACATCTTCAGCTCTCCCCCTTAATTCCAGCTTACAAAACTGCTTATTCATTAGTCAAAAACCCTGAAATAATGAAAACCCCCAAAAGACTTTAGAGTGTATTGCAGTTGCAGTTAAAGTACATCAATATTTCAGTTTGGTGAAACTGATAGGTATTTTAATTTTTTCAGATGCTACAGGGTTTTGAGCTTATGAGTACTGTAGGAAGAAGAGTGAAGTGATACACTTGCTATTTTCCTAAAATCTATCTGAGGAGGAGAATTTTATACATGAAAAATAATGCTTCTGACTATGAATTCTATATGAATAAATACAAATTACTGGAATTCTATTACAAATGAGTAATATAAAATTAAACATTTTGAGTAGTCACAAGCACCCTGGGCAGAGGGTGCTGGCAAAGGGTAATGGTGGTACACACCTCCCAGTGTCCCCTGACCTTGAGGAAGTGCATATTCTTGCCTCCTCCTGCAGCACTGCTGGGGCTCAGGAGAGGAAGACACCACTCAGACAGCTGCTGGTGGTACCAGAGATGACGAATTCCTCCTCACTGATAGCCCTTCCTTATAAAGACTTCATCTCACTTGAAGTATTTTCTCATTTTACCATGTAAAGGACAAGCGACAACATCAGTTTTGACTGTAGATGCTAGGACACTTCTCCAAGCAAATGAAAACTCAAAACCTACATGCTCTTTGGGTCACTCCTTCCCTTCCCCAGAATCCAGCTGGAGAGAAAAGTTGGCATTGGGCAAGCTTTTGTCTGAAAGTGTCATCTCACAATGCCAAAGAGCAGAGGGGGTAAAGGTAAAGCGCATTCCCATGTCCAGAGGGTCCTGTAGGACACCCAGAGGTGGGGCCACAAGTCATGAATATATGAAATGTCACTTCACAGGATCCCTGCATGGTCACACTGCATCCTCTCTGCTGTCTGAGCATGGTGGACAGTGCTGGGAGACATGCGGCTGAGTAGCACACTGGTGTCACTCAGCAGGCAGGCTCTCCTACTTGAAGAGCAGCCTCTGGTCTTATTTTCATGTCATTTGCCTGTCACTATAGACTTCTGAAAACCTTGGGTTTGGCACCTACTGAAGTCTGGTCACTTCTCTGCAATGCAGGCTAGTGCTTTGATCTGTTGCCACAGGTCTGAGCCATTAATTCCATTTTATTCTGTTTGCTAGTAAACACTGAAATCTGACTGTGTTTTGCAGAGTGAGACTGCCATATTATCCTTTCACTGCCATATTTTCACAATGGTAATTTAATGCATTGAATCTGCTTTTTCACCATCTGAAAGCTACACAAGAAGAGTAGAAACTTTTTTTTTGTCTGATTGTTTAATGGGAATAAACCAGAGAAGAGCCCTATGAGTCAGCAGGAAGTCAGCAATGCCAGGCAGAGCAGGAGGACCACAGGGAAGAACTTAAGTGTCAGCCAGTGTAAGAAGTAGTGCTGGCATTGTCTTGGCCCCTCCATCCAGTCCAAAGAGCATACTTCTTTAATTTTAGCCTTTGTTGAATATTAACCAATGTGAAAATAATAGCCTGTGTGTAAAAATATCTCCAGGATGAGGGTGATGCTTCAGACGTACCACAGTGGTGCAGGCCAAGACTTGGGTGATGATCAATACCTTGGGCCCCATGACCAGAAGTGATCTAATCGTATGAATTTATGAGCTTTCTTCTCAACAAATTTCAGTACCTTTTGAAGGAATCTCTTTCCTTCTCAAAATAGAAGAGAGATTATCAGTGCTTACTTCTCCTGACATGAGCGAGAAACTCTGTTTTCCCAAGAAGACATTTATAAGACCCTTTGGTTGATGGAGTCAGAGATGAGATAATGGCATTTACCACTAACAGCTGAAAAAACAATTAGTCTGAAAAGTGGACTCATTAGAATCATAGAATCACCAGGTTGGAACAGACCTCTTAGAAGATCCAGGACTTTTAGGCTGGAGAGAAGCAGAGAAAGCTTAATCTGTCTTCCCAAACGAGGGAGTGGGGTGAACACACAATGATGAGTAGGAGGACAAGGAGGAGAAGAACTGCTGGGGACTAGGAACCATTTTTGAGAGAGCCTGGGAGGCAGGGGAGGATGCTTTAGAGATTCTTTATAGATGAGGAGCAAGGGGAAGCAGTGGGAGTCTGCGAGGTTGGTGCTGGCACCCCAGGGAGTTTCAGCAAAGAGGCTTGTGAGGAATGGGGACCTGGAGGAAGGGTGGTGAAGAATACAGTGTACAGGAAAGGCAGCCCAGAGGGAAGACAAGAAGGATTGTTTTTCAGTCTTTTGGGACTGATGAGGTTAACCAAGCCTCACAAGAAGACCTGAGCAGCCTGAGGACTTGCTATCTGGAAGTGGACCCGTCCTAAAATGGGAGCTGTGACACAAAGTGCCAGCTATAGCACCCTGTGTGTGCAGAGGCTCAGCATGGGCCTTGGGGTCAGGTTGGATAAGTCTCAGCTACACAATTTCATATAAAACCCTTATTTTTAAGCCTCTGAGCATGACATCAAGATGTGAGGGTCCTATGCTGGCAGCAGCTAGATCAGTGGTTTGGAGATGTGGGTGAGAGCTGCCCTTGCTCCTTTAGAATCACAGTATGGTTTGGGTTGGAAGTGTCTTTCCAAGATCATCTAGTCCAGCCTCCCTGCCACAGTCAGGGACAACTTTCAGTAGATCAGGTTACTCAAAATCTCATCCAGGCTGACCTTGAACATTTCCTGGGATGGGAAAGTGCCCTTGCTCTGCCTGGATGAGCTCCCTGTGCCCAGAGGGCACATGGATCACAACAAACCTTCCTACTTTATAAAAGGGGCTGATGTCCAGCTGCCCACTGCTGCTAAGTTTTTTCTTGTATAGCTAGTTCACAATTCTTCCCATAGATGACCAAATTAGCCACATAGATGGACCAGGTAGCTATTTAGCACCTGTCAGGTACAGCTTTGCCTTCACCTCAAGGAGTGTTTCACAACTGACAACAGCTACAGTCCTGCTCCCTTTCTTTCTGTCTGACTTTGGAAGAACGTTGTCTGTCTGATGCTGGAAGAACAGTGATGCCTTTGAGCTTTGAAACTCTACAAATGCTTCAGTGACAAAGAATAATGCATTAGTTCCCTGTTTCACCTGGGCCAGGAAGCATTTGCTAGGGGTAGACCTTCTAAAAGACCAGGAGGGTCAGTGATGCCTTAGGTGTGCCCGAGTTCCTTACTGATGCTCAAAAATAGTGTATCCTCTCACATGACAAGCTTGTGATGCCTGGTCCAAAAATAAATGTGGATTTTTTTTCTGTGTCCACTTTGCTTCAAGAGCAAGTGATGTTGAACCTGTCAGTGTGATGGAGGATGAAAACTGGAGGGAGCTGAGCTGTCCCCACTTATTACATGGAATTAAAGAGAACAAATATTTGTCATTAACTTGTGACTTTTCCAAACTGTGTTCACGTTAGATTCATATTGCTAAAAGAACTGTGTAATTAAGTCCTACTAATCCCTTAAACTCCCACTCTAGCAGGATCATGTTAGTTGTAGGGATAGATGTGTTTCCACAGGTACCTTATGGAATTAATTGCAAAGTATGGGATAAAACTTGCAAGAAAAATCAAAGGAACCCAGATCTCCAGGATCTAAACACAGAAGAAGAAACACAGCTTGCTCTGCTGCATGAGAAAAGCTCTCCTAGCTAAGGGAAGCCAAACTCAAACACCTGCTTCTCCTTGCCTTACTGCTGCAATGGGAGAAGTGACACAGGATTCTATTAACCATCCCTACTCCTCCCACTGCCTCTGTGCAAGTGCACAGATTTGTCTGCCTCAGGGCATCTCCAAGACATCAGCAGAGGAGAGAACTTGTGCTCCTGCCTTCAAAATGATGATGCTGGGTTAAGCTAACATCCACCATGAAATGGAATAAAAGTTTTGCTGCAGAATATTCCCGTGGCAATACACCCACATCAGCATCATGGGTTTGACCAGTGCTATTAGGTGGAAGAAACACTGGAGTGAGAGTGGGGATGGCTGAATACAATGCCTAGTCAGTCTGCAACAATATTTACCACCCATGCTTTCCTTATCCCTTTTCTTATGAGACACATGGTGAGAGGAAGGATAATTTTTCTCTTTTACATTTCTTACCAGAAGACAGAAGGGTGTGTTTGGGCTCCTTCATGACCACTGGCATTAGGCATGAACTGAGTCTATGAGAAGCTGTCAGCTGAATTTGCCCAGCTTTGTGCTGCTCCTGCCACGGCTCAGTGTAAGAGAAGCACAGACAGGTGGCTTAGGGATTTCCTTTTGTTGTCAAACCCGTGTGGTAGGCAGGCAAAGATGAAAATCCTGAAGTTCAAGCTTGGGACAAAGAGCTTGGAAGCTCCTGCCTGTGCTCACCATCTCTGAACAGCAGAAGCATCATCTCTTCCAGGGTAGATTTGGGAGGGGTAGAAGTACCTTTTCTGGTGGTGGCTGCAGGCAGGATAGAGATGCATGACCGATGACAGGTGCCTGTAAAAGCTGCCTGCAAAACTTACATACACTTTATTTCTTTTTATGCCTCACAGGTGGATTTGTCTTGATCTCTGTGGGATTCAGAAACAAGTGCTGAGTTTTTCTCTTCGGCAGAAAGGCTTCCTGTGGGCAAGGTAAGGCAGCTTTACCCATTGATCAGGCAATGAAGAGCAGAACTACAGGCATAAACTTCTCAAGGAGCCCTCTACCGCCTACAAGGTCACAACCGAAGTACCTGACATGCTGCTTCCAGATAAACTCTTCTGAGACATGTCTCAGGCAGAGTTTCTGCCTTAAAGTACATGAAGATGATTAAGAGAGGCCCAGAAGGGCTGCAGCTCTGGAAGAGCATTTGATTGGAGTAATGCCCCTGACTCTGGTGAGCTCCAGGTCCCTGGGGAGAGGGCATATCTTGTGCTGGCCTCTAGCACACTGAGCCAGACCAGATGAGGTTCAACCTCTCTCAGAATAGTGGCCTGCCATGGTGAAGTTATTTGTGTATATACGACTGCTGGTGAGAGGGTCGGGGATTTGATTTCCTGGGGGATGCACAGCCACCAGACACTGCTGGGTGGGCCCTTTGTGGGTCTGTGTTCCCCCTGTGCCATGTCCTATCTATTACAAACTTGCATAATTTCAGAAATAGGTCTTCAAGGAAGGTTTTCAGACTCCCTCCATTGAAAAATGAGAGAAATGTGTACTCCTGAGTTGTAGGTCACTGCATCCTCCTGCAGGTCAGCTGGCTCACAGCATGGAAATTGCTCTTTGCTCTTAGGACGAGAGATACTGGCACCTGCACTACTTATCCAGGCACAGCAGAATGAAGAAAGCAAAGTGATTCCATCAGAGCTAGGTTTTTGCAGCTGCCAATATGTGTGGGGACTGCAGCTCCCCTTTCAACTACATCACAACCGCTCAGCCTCCTCCCTCACAGCAGCATGATAAGTGATCCTTTGAGGCCTTTTCACCTGTGCTTTGTTTTGAGGGGCTTTGAAACAGGTAAAAAGTCTCATTTCTTTAAGTTTAATCTACTTCTAGAAACAAGGCTCAGAGAGACAGGGATATGGTACCTCCTTTCCTGTTAGGGAAGGGCTGGCCAAAGCTACCTGTGGTGAGGAGAAGAAAGAGAGTGAGGCTTGAAGAAATTCTGCAGAAAGGATTTTGAGTCTGACAGAGACCTGACAAGGCCAGCACTTGGCTGGAAGAGCTGGAAAGCTGTCAGGAACAAGGTAGGATATAAGCAGATATTGGTACTGTGGTTTTATGTTGACTGAGCAGGCTGCAACAAGGGATGCCATGCACATGTCTGGAAACAATTAGAGTCTTGCAGAAATCTAAATGGAGAAAGACACTGGGGTCCTCTCTGAAGACCTCCTCGATGTGCTGAGATCATCAGTGCAAAATCAGAGAGGAGGATCTGTAAATGCTGAGACAGAGATAGCTGGGGTTAGGCCCATGCTCCCTCTGGCTTTAGCAGTGAACTGGAACAATCACCGCACCCTGCCTGCTGGGTCCTGCCTACAGCCTGCTACTATAGAAGACCATGAAATATGGGAGTAGAGATCATGGACAAAACCCTATAGGACTAGCTTTGCCTAGAAAACAGACGTTTTCTATGCCAAGCAGACCAAAGCATCAGGCATAAGTCTTCACTGTCTAAACTCATCTACAAATGGCTGCACACAGCAATGTTGCTGCAGTCTCTCACCCTGAGCCCAGAGCATGTGTAGCTGTACCTCATCAACTGGACACTGCTAGGACCTGCCAAACACTGAACAGACTGCAAAAAGTTGGTAAAGGGCAGGTCAAGGACAGCAGAGCCAAGGACAAGCACTCACATTCTCCTTGCATGGTGTCTGGCTGGGGCCTTTCGTGTGCTCTTCCTTGCCAGATTTTCCTTGTGCCTGTGAGCAGGCTCTGTGGCACAGAAACAGTTTTCTTTGCTGTTGAGATCTGCTCTCATTTGAATTATTTTAGCACTGCTGAAATAAAAATAAAATAATTGGGATGGATTACTTATTCTTTTCAGTTTTATTTCAGCCCTGACACATGCTGGCTGAGTTTCAATGAACTGATATGTACCAAATAGTGCCCTGCCATATCCACTGCTTATCTTTAGCTACAAGAATGAAAATAACTGTCAGCTGCAGGTTTAAGTCAGCTCATACAGGAGCTGCTGGAAGGAGCATTGTGTATTTTGTCCTTCAGGGTCAGGGCTTTGGACTGGATTGCAAGTGAGTGTGTTTGTGGTGCTCAAGGCTTCCTTCCCTTTGGGTGTCTTAGTGACACAGCTGGTCACACCTGTTTCTGTAAGGACAAGGTGCTACCATCATAGGATATGTGACTCAGCACCCTGGTAGAGGTGTCCTAGCTGTTTGACTTAAAGGAGAGAACTGAGTTTCAGAAGATGAAAAAGGTCATTTTCCACCTTGTTAAAAACAAGTTCAGTTCTTAGTGAAATCCCAAGCAATCTAAGTAGGACCTCACATGGGAGCTTTCTGAGCACAGTAGCTGGGCCTCTAGTGAGACACGCAGGATGTAACACTTGGTATGATTTAGACAATACACATCTACATCTTAAAATCTCTATTGTGAGTGTTTACTGACAGAGTCAGGGCGATGCCAGTAGGGGAAAAGGGCAGCCCTGCACAGTGAAAAAAAACCTGACACGTGCTGTGCCCTGAAATCCTGCAAGTGATCAGACATGTCAGCTCAACCATGTGTCTTCCAATAACTCTTTTATAACACTTGATCAAATCTTATACCTCTGACTGTAGGGGACTGAGATGACTGTCTGATATTGCTTCTCTCTCTTCTGGGCTTTCATCAGACAAGTGCAGGAACATATGGAGAGGAGACTATTCTAAGTGCTAAAATACTACCAAGGGTTTCACTATTAAACTTCCCACAGGGACAAGTAAAAGACCTTTTATGAAGGTTGATAACAACAGCTACAGATGGTATTATGACCATTGCTCAGATCTTGAGACCCAGCTAAGAAGAAGGATTCTTCTTTGAATCTAGAATGAGATGTGGGGGTTGGATTTCCACCTCTGTGCGAGCTGTGTTATATGTGTGGGAGATGTTGTGCATCGTTTCCAAGAAGTCCTCACCCTTGCTTCCCTCCTAACTTGACACTTTGTCCAGAAGTATTAGAAATTGAAAGTGTACCTGATGCCAAGCCTGGAGGAGATGGTAATTGCTGGGGAATGGACTCCAGACCAAGTCACTTTAAACTTTTTCATTAGACATTGAAGGGATATCAAGATATCAACCAAAAGTTTTTAGGGTGCTGATCTATTGTTCCTTACCTCAGAAACACTTGCTTCTTCCTTCATGTGTTGTCCTTGATTTTGGTTTTTTTTTCCAAACAGTTGCACAACCTCAGCAGGAGGGGTAGGAAGACATGTCTTTGGAATGAGAGTAATTGTAGGGCTAGCGACTGTGAGCAGGAAAGCAGCTGGCTACTGCCTCCCTTTCCTGTGCTCCTCCTGACGGCTAGTGGCCTTGTTTCAAGCCCCCTTTCCCACTCATTCAAACAGAGGAAGGAAAGAAAGTAGGGATTTTTGTTTTATGAGCTATGCTATTAAGTGAGAAGTGACTCAGTGCTCTTGCTCTTCCTAAGACAGCTTGCTAGCGAGAAAGTGGAAGAGCATTAGGCTAAAGTATCAGTACAAAGTTGTTCAGCCTTTTAGAGGCACAGATGCTTTGGCATCTTTGTGCCTAGAAGCAAAACTGCCTTCACTTTTTTTCCAGGTCAGTTCTAGAGCAGTTGCTCGCTCAGGCATTGTCAGGTGTATTGCTGGATTCTCAAGAAAATGTGAAAAATGTGATCCAAATGGTAGACTGCAAACAAAACAAAAAAAAAAAAGAAGGAAATCTTAAAAAAATTGANAAAACTGCCTTCACTTTTTTTCCAGGTCAGTTCTAGAGCAGTTGCTCGCTCAGGCATTGTCAGGTGTATTGCTGGATGTTAAAGTTATCCACAGCCAGGCCTAGCTCTGGGATTCTCAAGAAAATGTGAAAAATGTGATCCAAATGGTAGACTGCAAACAAAACAAAACAAAAAAAAAGGAAATCTTAAAAAAATTGGATATTCCTTTCTTACTGGTTTGAACTGACTATTCATTAAAACGGGGCATTTAGGGCATAAATTTTTGTTCTTCCTGTTCCTAGCAGAGGCTTCTTACCAGAGGTAGCAGGTATGGGTTGTTTCAGAGAATGCCCCAAGTCCCACTGCAGCTGGCAGTGGTCTTCCTGCTGTTCCTTTGTAACTAGTGTAACTTTGCTATAAAGCAGAGAGCTCCTGTTGCTTTCAAACTTGCATATATTCAGCCTTTTGTTATTCAAATTCTTCTTGCCATCTATGCATTTCTAATCCCTTTAAAATATGCTGGGTTCTTGGTTGCTGTGATACCCTTTGGTATCGAGGATCTTCTGTTCATCCTTCATGGCATGCAGCTGCTTGCATCGAACTTCCTTTTACTGTTCAGTGTTATTCAGTATCCTGCCCTACAAATGCAGAGTATCACATAAGGTGATTAGCTTATGCAAGAGAAGATGCTGGCTCTGAAAGAAAGGTGGTGCTCGCAGTGTCCCGTGATTCCTAGGAGCTCTATCTTTTCCATTTAAAGATACTTCAATGCCAGAAACATCATTACAGACATATGTTGAGGGAACTGACAGAATCAGGGGTTTGTAAGAACTCTTATCCCCTTGTATTTAAAACTTGATAAGAGGCGTGATGAGAAGCCTGCTGCTGAGCTATAAAGGCTTCTTCGTGCTGAATCATCAGGGCTAAAAAGAGCTCTGGCTCGCTCCTGCTAAGTGGCCAAGTGCTGCTGGGGGACTCCATGGCAAGATCTTTTGTTAGACAAGATCAGTTGTGGCAAGAGGTGTCTGGGTCATCTCCTCTTAACACCAGCTGCAGAAAAGGGGTAGGGGATAAATTTGTGTTTTCTTATATCACTCTCCTACTGGGTTTTCCACTTAAAGCTGCAGTTTGGGCCAGAGTCATGTCAGTATGCGAGTGGCATGGGCTTAATGTGAGTTCATGTGGATGTGATCATACAGATGTGGCATAGCAGGGAGTGTGTGAGAAGAGAGGGTAAGATGCTGCATCTCCAAAGTCAGTACTTGGATGGAATTTTTTATGGCCTTGATGACTGGAGGAAGTAGATATGGGATAAAGGCTCATTCAACAAAGTAACCTCTTGATGAAAGCAACTGTCTGCCAGCAGCCGTTGCCATTGTATACTTCCCACTTTGCTAGAACTGGCCTTGCCTGAAAAAGCTTTCTGTAAAGGCAGGTTTTATTAAGATGCAACAGTTCAATAGCTGGTTTCCATTACTGTCTGCAAGAAATCTAAAACTCTGCAGCACTCCAAAGAAACAGAAAACCTAGAAAAAGAAGATGGTAAATGGCAATAGAGGCCTCAAATTTCCATCATTTTAGTGAAATGGTATATAGTGCACTCATATTCCCCTCCTTTTGTTGGTCTTCCCAGATGGTTTCTGGTGAAGAAAGGAGACTGAGTGCTTATATTGACAGCACTTGTGGTTCTCCTATCTATAGCTATATTTTTCAGAGGCATGTTAGGTGAGAAGCATCTCCTGGTTTATTTGAAAAGCTGTGATGGACAATTTCTCCAGTGTTGGCAGATATGGATCTACTTTGTATAAAGTTCTCCCACGCTTGCATAGGAAGAGTTTCAATGGGCAACAAATTAGAGAGGTGCACAGAACTTTAATGTATGAAAATAAATGAAAAGCAGCTAACTACATCCAAGTCCTTATAGAAGGATGACTTTTTCACCTTATAGGCAGGTGGATTTTCTTTAAGAAAGTACTATTTGACTCACTCATGTTCATATTTTTGTACCCGTTCACCAGATGCGTGCATCCAAGTTGTCTGAATGAAATGCAGACACCAGGATGTGTGTCCATCTTTGCAATGACTTTGAGGGTGAGGGATGGTGCCATCATGTCCTCATCAAGTTTCCTGGATTTCCCTTAGACTGGTGACTATATGCTGTCTCTGAACATGCCTTTTGTACTCTTCAGTTGCTGGCAGTAACTACACTGTCCATCTGCTTCACCTCTGAGAGTTACCAGGATTTATTCCCTGCTGTTTGCTTCCTGCCTGTCTCTTGAGCAGCTGCACGCAGTGTGTGTTGGCATCTTGGTGGGCTCCTCATTAAGGTCCCATCAGCACCTGCCACATTTACAGCATTCACTTACCGTGTCCTGACTGTGGTCCCTTCTACTGCCCCACATCCAGACACTGCCATTCCTTCTCCATTCTTACCCATCTTCCCATTTCTGTTACTATTACAATCTTCTGTCTTCAGAAGATAGATAAATCTCTAAGTTATTTTCCTGAATGAGTTCTGTAAGAAATTATGTAAGGGATTTTTTTGTGCATGGAATTACCATTATGGACATTAAAAGGCAGGAAGTTGTGTATAATACTTTTTAAAATCAATTGCTTCAAGGGAGCAAGTGAGAAATGGTTTTGAGGACAACTTTCCTTTATACGAGAAAGTAGAAGCTCCATTCCTTTCTCTTTCTTACACCATTTGTGTTTATTAACTCTGAGAGGCTGCCCGGGGAGATGGTTGATTCACCTTCCGTGGAGGTATTTAAGGCACGGGTGGATGAGGTGCTAAGGGACATGGTTTAGTGTTTGATAGGAATGGTTGGACTCGATGATCTGGTGGGTGTCTTCCAACCTGGTTATTCTATGATTCTATGATTATTTCAGAAAGAAAACATCTCTTACGTCTTTCATGTAAGCCATATTCACATAACCATCAAGGCAAGTGCAGGAGCCATGTAGGAAAGGAAGATCAAACCCTTTCTTTTATGCTTTTCTTGTAAGTGTCAGAGGCCTAAGAAAACTGCCTGAGACTCTCCACAGTTCCTGGGTAGTACAAGGCAGACATTACATGAATTTATGCAGACAATGTGGATCAGCCCTTTCAGGCATCCAACCCAAAATCTGGTTTGCAGCAGCGACCATGAGAAAACAGGCAAGGAAGACTAGGAATACAGCAAACACATACAGTAACATGCTGCTCCTATTCTCTCAGCCTCCAATAATGTTCGATATAGTTTATATGTCTTTAGCAGCTCTTAATGGATTACTCTTCCATTACTTTTTTCTTGAACCAAACTGTAGCTTCTTCATCATCTGTTGGCAACGGGTGGACTGCTTGTTGCATTAAGTGCTGCTCCCTTTTATACTTATTTCAAACCTTGTTCTCTCACATTTTCTTTTGATGCTCCTGAGTTCTTGTACCCGGTTCTGCCAACAGCCTTAGCCATGTGGCACCTGAGTCAAGCTAATGGTCTTTGAATAATCAGTTAATATTGACTAAACAGTAACCAACTGACTAGAAACAAGTTAGTTATCTCCCAGCATCCTGAAGCATCATGACCATAGGTTGCACTCTATATTTAGTAACTCTGTTTGGGTCTTCTCAAAGCCCACGTGTCAGCTCTGTTATGAAAGTGCTTTGCTGTTACTGCTTTGCAAAGAGTTACCAAAGTAGAAATAAGAATTAGAAGTAGCATAATTTATTTATTTGGAAAGAAATACTTCAAATCAGTTGTAAGAATGTTGCTTTTTTCTCTCCAAATAATGCTTTCTCTCAATTATGCTAAACTTACAAGTCTGTCTTTAAAGAGATTCTAAATGTTCTTAGTTCTGATTTATCTTATACGCTAGATCTGGTCTTAGCTTGTTTCTCCTGCACACATATGTAGCACAGCACATGCACTTCAGTGAGTGCATTCTGATGCTGATGTCCAGAAGGTGTTTCACTTGAGTGTATTTACCAATCCCTTTCAAAAGGAGGGTCTTCTTCTTCCTGAGGTTTTCAGACACTACATCTTATTTCATGTATGTTGCCCATAAATGTCTCATATTCCAAGGAAAGATGTTTCTAGTGGTGTCAGTCATTAATTCAGATAAACAGAAATTCTGAACATGCATAAAGCCCTTTCCAACCACAGAATCTCACAGTGCTTCAGCCTGTGCATGTCAAAAATGTGGCCCCTTCAGGAGTTAAATGATGGGCATCAGGCAGAGTGCACCCTGAGTGGGAGCATGGTGAGGATGGGTTGAAGGCTTGGCTCTGCCTGGGGCAAGCTTGTTGGGAGCACTTGAAGACGCGCACATGCTCACGTTGCATCCATGTTTGGGGTGAGTGACACCCCAGTGAGGACTCACAGCAGCAGCCTGTGACATGCCCTCAGTGGGTGGCTGCTCTAGTTTTAGGTTGGCCAGGACCAGACAGGCTCCACTGCTGCTGGAAGGGTGGCTGTTCTCACCCTGGGGCAGGAGGAAATATGATGGAGAGAGAGAAATGCAGGGCTTGGGAGGGCCCTGGTGATATGGTAGAAGCAAAGACACTCTGACAGTTGGGTCTCACCTGACTTTCAACAGGTTGGCATTTATATTTTATTTATACATTTAACAGAAAACAGAGCAGTCTTATAACACAGACCATACTTAATGTAACACTGCCAGAAAACCTACGTACATAAGCCCACAAGATACTACACATGGAGAGTAAGCATGAGAGATTGCTCCCCAGATGCTGGTCCCAGGGAACTCCCGAAATTCAGGCAGCAAGTGATTTTTATGGTTTAGTTCACATTCTTCCTTTCCTTGTAAACAATATGGTCTGGATGTAAACCATCAGGAAATGCTATGATGGGACAAATGCTCAGGGTTGTGCAAAGGCCATGCCAAGCTTGACTCCAGGGGTCGCTGGGATGTGGGGCTACCTCCACGTGGCTGCCTGTCACCAGGGCAGAAGTGCACACAGCCACATAACTCCTAGGGGCAGGGCTCTCCAGCAGTTTCAGCTCATGCATCCCTTCCTAGGATATGCAGCAGTGCCCAGGACAGGCACTCAGCCCTCACACTCATTTTTTACTCATTTTCCCCGTGCTGGACTACAGACCTGCCTGTTCTGAGCAGGAACAAACCTCTGTGCATGTGACCACTAGGTTCTTCTGCAGGTTGAGGTCTGCCCTGAAGGGCAGGTGGACTTTAGACCCTTCCAGGGAAGCAGTGTGAAAAATCAGGAGTAGATCTATAGCAACTAATTTTATCTCTTAAATCATACAAAAAACCAAATAATTCAGTGCAGCAACCTCCATGGGGTTACTGTGGAGTTAGTATCAAGGTTGTATTACTTTCTTTTAGCTTCCTTCTCAAACCTTCAATCTGCAGTTGATTTTTTTTAATTGGCAAAGCACACAGATGTCCCAAAGATGCTTCTGGGATAGCAGTAGGAATCAGGTAGGGACAATGAAGCTCAATATATTATCTTCATTTTTAAAATGTTTTAGCAATTCCAGAGCTGAAATAAAGAAAACTGAAGGCATAGGTCCTGAAGCCCTTTTACCAGGCAACTGTGGAATATACCACACGCCAGCTCACTGAGTCTACTTTTAAGGTTTGTTCTAGCTCATCAAACTCAAAATAATTCCCATTAAACTGCTCTGGGTGTGTGCCTCTACAGTAGCAGGGAGCTGCAGGAAGGGCCTGCTCTTTGCCTGCTGAAAAAGGAGCCTCTGATTGCTACAATTTGGTGGCTGAATGGGAGCAGAGTCCCTTTTGCAATCCGCTCCCTTTCCCTTGTGTAACACTGGAGTTCTCTGGGAACTGCAGAAATGGGATGTGTCTGACTTCCAATGTCAGGACTGTCAGAGAAACTCCTTGTGGGACATCACAAGGGCAGCACCCACAGTGGTGTATTTAAAAGCCATATTTGTTTTCTGCTAACTGGACCATTGCAGGAGACAGAATTTCTTTCTTCATTTTTTCCTTTGACACTTAGGCCATTAGTTTGCTAACTGCTTTCTGTGACAGTCCTAGCTTTTATCAGTCTTGCCTTGGACCAGCCCTTCCCTTGGCTGGCACAGTGTCTGTTCCACATTGACAGATCAGGGCAGCCACCAGAACGGGGTTAAAATGAAGCTTGTAAAAAAAGGGGGGAAAAAAAAGTTATTATAACCAGGATCAGTTCCCGAATCCTTTGCTCCACATTGTTGTGAGCAATTAAATAACGGATACCATGGGAATGTGAAGAGCAAATGAGGTGTGAAATGACAGCCTAAACTATAAATGGATGGAGATGACAAGTCTCAGTCACCCCACTTTAGACAACATAAAAATCCTCTTTAAGTCTTCAAGCATTTTTATCACCTTAAATCACCATTTCTCCTCTCTCTGAAACAATCTCCAAAAATGGAAAGTGGCAACAGTAGCAGAGGAAAAAGAGAACAGTTCTTTGAGTGTGTGTATGGGGCCAGCAGCTCTCATCCAAGTGTCCAGCCTTGTTCCCAGCTCCATGAGCAGCTCAGGAGACCCTAGAAGAACAACTTCCAATTTTATTTTTGTGGCTTCTTGCAGTATACTGAGACCGGAGCAGGACTCTGCTCTGTTTGAAAGAGCAAGGATTTCACAGGCTGTGCTGAGTAATCCTAGGAGATGTGTCCTGGCTCCCACACATAGCTTGAATTGGAGCAGATTTATTCCATGCCGAATTCCTACCTTCAGGGATTTCCAGGGGCATGAATTGTGACTTGCAGCTCACAGGGACAAGTGCAGAAAGCTCCAGTGCTACAAGCAAGTCCTTCACTCCCTATATTCCCCTTCTGCACCATCCATTGTCTGCTTTCTGTTAGAAAAGGGCTTAAGGATGGTGGCTCTAGGCCCACTGTAAGTACTTTTCCAACTTTGGTATCTTATTTTCACTATTTGATTAGAAAACAAAAGGAAGTGCTAAGTTGTCACCTCCAAAGTGTTTTGGTCAGGAGGTCCAGGTTACCAACACTACAAAGTACAGGAATTGCTACTGGGAGCTGCTCATTGTGGGAGCTGACACATAGGGTCCTGGCTTTTGCTCCTTCTGAAAGACAGCGCTGGCAGTATAGTATGAAACGTGGCTGGAATGTAGTATCACTGAGCAAAGTGTGGTAGGAAAGCCCCTTTTCAGGTGTGGAGTGTTCAAACTCCAAGCTGCAGCAGAGGGATGGGAGTAGCCCATAAGAATCTCGACCCTCATTCTTCTAGAGACCACATGGGACCCCATGCTGCTCTCGGGTTTCTGAAGTGCTCTGGGTTGAGTAGGTCTAGGGGTCCTTTCCTTAGATCAACTGTATAATGTCTGCAACACTTACAAAACCAAGCAATATGTGAATCTTCTGGAGGTGCAGAGTCCTACAGCTCCATAGGCAATATAAATTTGTCATGAGTCCCCATCACTCTCAACATGTAAAAGAACTGCATAAAGGCAAATGCAGGGGAAAGTGAGAGATGTACTGCAAGGTTGTCATTTTGGGGTGTGAATTCACCTTTGCATTAGAAATAAGATCTTGGAGTTTGGCAAGAACCTGTGCTTAGTTCTGGATCCTGTATCTTTGCTACTCTTTATTTTTTATTTACAGAATACACTGCAGAAAGCAGTTGTTATTTTAAAGACATGAATATTTTCTGAGTGCTACTGCCTACCAGGGATTTTGTGTTTAAATGTTGGCTAATTTTGTGTTTTGAGTAGGAAGCTTCAACTCCACACCAATTTTACACATGCTTTTCTTCTGCTATCCAGCAGTTTGGGCAAGATAACCTGCAAACAAGACATCCCTCCACTAATCTCTATGGCTTTTACCAGGATTTTATTATTGCTTATCTCACTGTGGACTTTGAGAAGATGTGGGGAGTATCTGAAGTAGTTTAAAATTATTTCATCCTTAATATATCACAGGGAAGCAGTCAAGTGTTCCTATAGACCCAACCAGCCCCGGTTTTTGAATTTGCTTTCTAACAGGTGAATAAAGCAGTGAAGGCAGGGTCAGGTAAGCTGCCCTCAGCAGTCTCTGTGGGGAGCCTGCCTCTCTCCTAGACTGTGCTAACCACCTCTGCTCCAACTCCAGAGGCCTTCCCAAACCCTCAGTTCCCTCCTGACACCTGTATGCTGTTTGTCCTGCACCACCCCAGAGCTTGCAGGGAAGGGGACCCCCTCAGCCACCAGCCTGTCTCGCCCATGCTTAGAATGGACGGGAGCACCTAGGCAGTGTTGAGGGAGACTTTGAATAGCAGCAGAATTAGCAACAGCTTGCATACCAAAGCAAGTCCAAAGCAGGATAAGCAGCAGCTGGGGAGACCCAGCCCAAACATCCTGCCTTGTCTGTCCGTCCGTCCGTCTACCTTGGCACAAGGTGGGAGGCAGCATGCAGCTCCAGTGCTGGCACATTCAGCCTGCTCGATGGCTCATCCATCAGGAGCAACAAGGAGGAAATGTACTGGCTATCATCCTGGGCACCTGCCTGCCTGCCTGCCAGACTGGCTCTTTAAAACAGGCTGTCAAGCATAGATAGTCTGTTGAATCAATATGGACTTCATTCAGTAGCCCATGTCTGGTAGCTGCTGATGACGCTTCTGCCAGCACAGGATGGGCTATGCTGCTATACACCAGGACAGATCCAGGCTGCAAGGGAGAGGATACCAGGGCTGACTTCTCAGTGCCCATCTCAGATGATCATGAGAAAGCAGCCAAACAAGAAGACTTCAGAGACGGCATCTCTGTTGCCGCTGCCAGTCTCCCCCACCAGCGCAAAACATGCATGTTTGCCAAGCGTAGAGGAGAGTTTGGATATACTGCAGCTGGTCAGTCCTTCAGATGAGATGTGAAAGCAAAGGCTGCCTCCACCAGCCCCACAGAAACTGTTTCACGTCCTGAACCAACTATGAAAATCAGCTGACATCCAGATCACCGTCTGCTCTTCCACCAGACAACCTCTCATGCCTTTTCCAAGGCTGTAAATTGCTGTGGATAATAGCTGTGATGTTTATCCAGACCGTGGCTGCCTACCTGTGCTTGTGCGGAGGGTCCAGTGCTTGATGATCCTGCTGAAGAGGTGGTGTTTGGCTACTTGGAGCTCGTATACTTGGTGACGGCCTTGGTGCCCTCCGAGACAGCGTGCTTGGCCAGCTCTCCTGGAAGCAGCAGGCGCACAGCAGTCTGAATTTCCCGGGAGGTGATGGTGGAACGCTTGTTGTAATGAGCCAGGCGGGAAGCTTCTCCAGCGATGCGCTCAAAGATATCATTGACGAACGAGTTCATGATGCCCATGGCCTTGGAAGAGATGCCAGTGTCGGGGTGGACCTGCTTCAGCACCTTGTAGACATAGATGGAGTAGCTTTCTTTCCTGCTCTTGTGTCGCTTCTTGTCACCCTTCTTCTGGGTCTTCGTCACAGCTTTCTTGGAACCCTTTTTGGGGGCAGAGGTGGACTTTGCTGGCTCCGGCATCCTGAGAGCTCTTTCTCTGAGTCTTGAGGCTGCTTGGAGAGAACACCAAAAAATCAAATTCAGTTTTATTCTTCTACAGTACAGTTTTACTGAAAGATGAGAGTCTGAGTCATACAGACAACATCTCTGAATCTGAGACAAATGCCCTATGACCCCCTTCAAGCATTTTTGAACAGCCAGTGAGAACTGCTGTATAGTTTTTGTAGTTTTTTGTTGTTTTCTCTTAAAATCCCTTTAACACTGGTCTTATAAACATCACTGAACCCAGCCCTAGTTGGCATCTACTTAGTAAATATGGGCTGGGGCGAACATATTTCTGAGAAGAACATTTCAGCTACAAAGAAAACACTAACTGCAGCATGAATTAAATCAAATCTATCTAGAATGGGTTGGAGACTGTTGAAAGATATCGCTGAAGCCTTGAAAGATATGAGACTGATCAAGATGATTTTTTTCTTTTCATCTAGGTAAAAGTTTATTTTGAGATTGCCTAATTTTATGTGGCTATTTACATCATGTACTCCAGAGGAACACAAAAATTACAGTTTCAAGCTAGCCTGCTGAGCTGCTGGAATCTCTCAGTATTCACTTTAGCTAGCAAAAATACCAGAGGGTAGAAAAGCTCAGAGGAAGTGGCAGGGATCACCTGACAGAGAAACAGAAATGTTGGTAGGAGGAAAAATCTAAGTGCTTCTGGGCTACATGTCAACAGAGAGAAGATACATGGACTGAAATTGTTTCCTATTTGGTGCAGAAGAGCAGGCCTCCACTGGGCAGTTTACATCAAAGATGCCTTATCTCTTTGAGTGTTTTTTCATTAGGCCACAGCCTGCAGAGCTCTGACTTGCAGCTGACAACTGTCATCCAGAAGTGCAGTAACAAAAAGACAGGATGAAAACCTGTCATAAAACTGTGTGTCTCTCCTACTACAAATTTACATGTGTTTTACTACGTGTGTCAAGGGAAAAACTCTGTTGTAGCTGTAAACAATTTTGTGTTTCATAGGACACTGTGAGTGCTCCTATGAAAGGCAAAGCTTTCCCAGACTTTGCTGAAGGATCAGCTTCCAGCATCACCCCAGGGCAGAGGCTTTTACAGCTCTGCACCTCCTTTGAAAATGACCTATGAATCACAAGCTGTTGGCAAGAGAGACTAGAAGAGAAAAAAGAACTTCAGGGCTGATGGCACATGGGAAAATGGATAGAAATAAACAGGAGAGAAAAATCTTGGATGCAACATATGGTCTGCACACAGAGCATCAGAGAGGGACCTAAATGGTGCCTGTGCCAAAGCAACAGCTGAATGCTCAGCCTTGCCTCTCCTCCTTCAGAAAAAATGAGATGCGCCCCTCCATCCTGGCCCGTTTTTTCCACTGTTGTCCACATCTGCAGTCAAAGTCAGAGACAGCAGCTGACTTGCAACCATCTCTTCAAAACGTTCCTGGTTGCTCCTTGTGGGAGCAGATACCTTCTATTGCAAAGATGGATTTACATGCCCAAGTAGTAGTTGATACCAGCTTCTGCTTCCAGACTGTGTGAGAGACTCCAAACCCTTGACATGTGAGATGCTGCTTTACCCCTTGAGGCACCAAGGCTGGGCTCCGGTGGCCACATGGTCTGGCAGGTGATGGGCAAAGGGCAATGCTGAGCATTTCAAGTGGAAGGGCAGACTGGCACTGCTCAGGATGCTGTGGAGTGAGGAGGCAACACCTCCACCTCAACCCTCCAAAACACCTGCCTGGTTAAAAATGAAAGTTGGCACCAGCGTCCTCAGCACTGAGACTTTGCTCAAGCAATCCTCCTTGCCTTTAATGGGAGTTTTGACTTTATGAGGCCCGAAAGACCCATTCAAGTATTTTTTGCTTCATGTTGCAAAAAGACGTATGTTGTCAGTCCAAAATGGGATAAAGTCTAACTAGGTGGAAAAGGCCAGCATACAGTAAAATGTCATATAACAGGTCGCAAGCACGTCACTAACTCCTCCCTCAAACTGCTTGCAACTAAGCATACAAATGTTAAAACCACCACACCAAATCTGAGTAAATGCATAGAAATCCCTCTGAAATCCCTAGAATAACTAGCAATCTAACATCAGGTATGAACGTTAGGAAGAAAAACAAGAAGAAAAAAACCAAGCACTTGTATGGAAAGCTATTGAGGCTTTCATCTGCCTGGCTTTGATTTATGAACATTAATATTTTTTCCCAGTTTCAGGAAACCTGCAGTTGTGATGTATGCCACCTGGCAATCATAACATATTTTGCTAACTCTTTGAAGTTAAAAGAAAAGTAGTTGCACAGAAAGAGGAAGGGAATGGGCATGTTGTGAGAGGAGTTCTACTTCAGGTAAACTCAACCCCTGGAAAAGCTTCATGACCCAGTGAGCTGATCTAGATGGAAAACTACAAAGACCATGTCCAGAGATATGCAGGATGCTGAGGGAAAAGTGGGCTCTTCAGACTCAGCACAGCAAAAAGCTCAGTTTGACCATGAGAAAAAGTGTCACAGAAACACCAGAAATGTGTAGCTCGAAGGAGCCTCAGAGCTCCATGCTTTGCTTTGAGGGTACCCAGGTGTGCCCTCCTAGATCAATTTCTTACCTTTTCTTTAAAATCTCCAAAGATACAATTTTTGCTTTGGGCTTGAACCTGCCACTTCATCCATTTTATTATTTTTTCTAGGCATTCATCCCAATGGAGGCATTTGAAAGGGCAGGTGGTGTACTGCTCTGAAAGTCCTGGACACCTTTCAAAACTCTGACTTCTTCCCCCTTAACCATGATATTTTCTTCCTCTAGTGAAAACAAAATTTTCCTTCCTCTACTTGGGAAGCAATACCAGGAAAAGAAATCCCCTACTGCTCTTGTTTGCAGACTCAAAAACATGGCTTTTCAATGGAAAGGCATTTTTCCAAGAGAAGAAATAACTGTGTACTTGCTTCTTTCTCTCATGAGCTAATTTCCTGACTGAAAACCACATCAAGTGAAAAATGCAAATTACTATTTCTCAGGCTTTTTTAAAAGTGCATCCTTAATATTTTAATATGCATAAATTGTTAAGTGCGCTGGTGCTGCAGTTTTTAAAAAATGAATACAGCACACAATAGGAACCAGAATGATTCTGTATGTCTCCAGAAAAGATCACACCTATATGACTTTTTTGTCCACTTGACTGGACAACACTCTTGGGTACTGCATCCAGGATCCTGATCTTCTCCCATGTACAGCTGCAATGAGCGAAGCAATCACAGAATCACCAGGTTGGAAAAGACCCACCAGATCATTGAGTCCAATCATTCCTACCTGCCCCTAAACCATGTCCCTGAGCATCTTGTTTATCCATCTTATAAACACCTCCAGGGATGGTGACTCAACCACCTCCCTGGACAGCCTGTTCCAGTGACCAATGACCCTTTCTGTGAAAAAATTCTTTCTGATATCTAGTCTGAGCCTCCCCTGGTGCAACTTGAGGCCATTCCCTCTTCTCCTGTACCCAGATGCTAGGGAGAAGAGGCCAAGTCCCTCCTCTCTATCATCTCCTTTCAGATAGTTGTAGAGAGCAATAAGGTCTCCCCTCAGCCTTCTCTTCTCCAGGCTAAGCAACCCCCAGCNGCAGGATCACAGAATCATAGAATCACCAGGTTGGAAGAGACCCATCGGATCATCGAGTCCAACCATTCCTATTAAACACTAAACCATGTCCCCCAGGACCTCGTCCGCTCTTGCCTTAAACACCTCCAGGGAAGGCGAATCAACCATCTCCCTGGGCAGCATATTCCAATGTCTAATGACCCTTTCTGTAAAAAACTTCCTCCTAATCTCTAGCCTAAATCTCCCCTGGCGGAGCTTGAGACCATTCCCCCTCATCCTGTCCCCTGTCACTTGGGAGAAGAGGCCAGGATCCGGCATTTGGCCTTGTTAAACCTCATGCCACTGGACTCAGCCCAGCAGTCCAGCCTATTCAGGTCCCTTTGCAGAACCTCCCTACCCTCCAGCAGATCCACACTTCCATCCAGCTTAGTGTCGTCTGCAAACTTGCTAAGGGAGTGCTCAATGCCTTCATCCAGGTCATTGATAAAGATGTTGAACTGAGCCCTGGGGAACCCAACCTGTGACCAGCCTCCAGTTCGATTTAACTCCATTTCCCACCACTCTCTGAGCCTGGTCATCCAACCAGTTTTCCACCCAGGAGAGTGTGCGCCTGTCCAGACCGGTGGCAGCCAGTTTCCCAAGCAGAATGCTGTGAGAAACTATGTCAAAAGCTTTACTGAAGTCCAAGAAGACCATATCCACAGCCTTTCCCTCATCCAGTAGGCAGGTCACTTTGTCATAGAAGGCGACCAGGTTTGTTTGACAAGACCTGCCTTTCACGAACCTGTGTTGACTGGGCCTGATTACTCAGTTCTCTTGCAAGTGCTTCATGATAGCACTCAAGATCACCTGTTCCATGACCTTCCCCAGCACTGAGGTCAGACTGACAGGCCTGTAGTTTCCTGGGTCCTCCCTCTGACCCTTCTTGTAGATGGATAAAACATCAGCCAGCCTCCAGTCAAGCAGAACTTCCCTAGTCAGTCAGGACTGCTGGAAGATGATGGAAAGGGGGTTAGCAAGCACATCTGCCGGTTCTCTCAATACTCTCGGGTAGATCCCATCCAGTCCCAACTCAGTGATCAGCATAAAAGCTTCAGTATACTCGCTTCCATCCACTCATTTATTTGCAGGCTACTGTTTAACAGGTAAATAACATCTTCTATGGGAACAGATTGTCTCCCTTCCAGTTTGTTTGGGTAGTGCCTAGCACAAAGTGCTTGACTGACTCTGCCAGTCGCTAAATAAATAATGCCAATAATAGTCAACAGTATCACCAACTCTTCTGTCAACAGTTCAGTGCAATCCACAGGTAGGTGCTACTCTGGTAGGAAAACAGAAGTAAGTAGTGGGATTATTTTAAAACTGTCTGTGGAAAGTTTGTTGAGAAAAAAACTAGGCGACCTTTAAAAAATGTGGGCTTTTTAAATAAAAAAAAAACCAGTTGCAATTCTATTTTAAAATTCTATTTTAAAAAACCCCAAACAACCATCAATCCAAACCCAAAACAAAACCATGAAGAGGTTAATATTAGGTTTAGTGTTTGGAAGTGTTGCCATCAGGACTGACTTATCTGCTGTGAGGGTGACCAAGCACTGGCCTAGGTTGCTCTGAAAGGTACCTCCTGTCTCAGTCATTGTGTGGCTCTTGGAGACTGAAGCTGAGTACCTCTACTCTAGAACAAACTTTATGAGCTGTGTTCCCCTGATGGATGTTTCCTACAGAATACTGCAACCAGAGACTCCTACAAGGACCCCTATTGAGAAATGGTGCTTATCTCCAGCCACAGAGGTCCCTGTGACACAGGTGATGGCCATACAAGAGAAGCCACTCTGAAGCATCACAGTGACATCTGGAAAGTTTCAAGTTTATTAGGAAAACCTTCAGGCATATTTTTTTCTTTATGGCTTTGCATGTTATGAGTCAATCAGTTATCAATGCTAGCATTTTTTTCCTTCCTCAGAAAACCAACAACAAAACCAACCACAGTATTTTTCCTCACCAGCTCCAAGCAGCAGCCTGCCTGCTGCTAAAAAACAGAGCAGTGCTGAATGACAAATACATCTTGCTTTGTGTTGACACCCCTTTCTTCAGTATCATTAAAAGGAAAACGAACTGAAAACAGATTCAAAGATACAAATCACTGCAGTCTCTTGGATCTGAGATGGGAGAGGAGCCCTGCTGAGAAATCCCACATAAAGCCTGGTGCTGTCTCTGTTTTTCCTAGACCTGATATATTGATGGGGAGAGACAGGCAGGGAAGCTCCTGTAGCAGGTTTTTTTTTATTGTTGGTCTTGCTGCAGAGTCTGTAGGATTAGCGCCAAGCTGGTGCCAGTGGTCTGCATGGTTGGCCATGGGTGGACTATTAGCTGGCCTTCTGGACCTTGCCTCATGCAGGGATGGAAACAGTGCTTGGATTCTTTCCTTCTTTTTCCTATTAAAAGCTATCCTCGCTGTGATGAGCATCCACTATAAATCCCCATGCACATCAGCCTGTTCCCTTGCTGTAATTTCCTAACAAACCACAAAAATTAAATTTCTAGAATCAGTACTTTGTTCTTAGGAGGTTTTGGTGAAAAATTAAACATTTGTAGGAACAGCTCAAGCTCTCATCTTCTGGACATCTGATATCTGCTAATCTTCTGACAATCTATTTTAATCTTTTCTAGAGTAAATGAGAACCAACAGGCATTTGCTGTTTATTCTGCCCCTTAACTATGAAAGTCCTGCTAGTTCAGTCCAATTATCGTCCATTTCCTTAGTTTTTCTTGCTACATAAAATACAGAAAACTTGACTTTAATCCTACATCTCAAGAAATGTAAAGTGAAATTTGTTGCTGGTTTTTTTGCTTTAGTCACCCTTAAGCATGAAGAAGAGCAACGAATTAAGGAATATTTCCACAGAAAGGAAAAGGATTTCTAATGGTTGGAAGTGCAGATCCGGTAAACAGAGTTCCCAAATTACCAGATGTCTGCAAATAATGGTTGATGGAACAGCAAGTTTCCGCAAACTGCATATGCCCTCCCTTTTATAATGCACAGCCATCTACCTGCAAGTTATTAAACAAGATTTTGGTCACCCAATGGGTGCCATTAAATAGTAACACTGGAGAAAGCAGCAGATATTTTAGTTATTTAGTAGAAAGCTCTGCCTTAGGTAGTAAAGCGGACCAGAAGCATGATGAGTCATCATGAGGCATCAGTGATGCCACCTCATGTGCAAAAACTGATAGTCACATTTTGGACTGGAAAGGGTTTTCACTTGGTGTGTTGTCTAGCATGTGATGATGAGGTAATACTTGCTTTGAAGTAATGAGGAGGAGAAATTCCTGGAATAAGATAAGTTGGTCTTAAATGCCTGATTTCTTCCAATGGTGGAAGAGTGCAGAGATCAGTTTTGGGATCCTTGGTCTCCTCCTGGGTAATCCAGTAACCATACTAAGGCCCCACCTCCAATCCCACAGGCTCTGCTGCATTTCATATGACTGCCAGCTAAAGTTATCCTTTAAATAGCTAACATTTAACCTTAGATACAGACATGCAACTCTTTTAGTCAAGAGATTCGTGCTTGCATATTGGACCACGAATATATGTTAAAATTGAAGATGTCCACTCCTCCTTAGCATAGAAATAAATGCTATTAACCCAATCCCTGACACAGATACACTATGTTGAAAGTGATCTCTAGATTTCTTTAGAATACAAGTAGAACAGAGCACCGCGTTACACTGGCATCCTAGCTCTTTGACTGATTCTTACCATTACTTGTATTAACACATTGCTTGGCAGTTCAGTACAGAATAAAGTAATCTTTTCTCACATTTTCATTTATAATTTAAAAAAACCCCCTCATATTTAATCAGCAGCAACAGCTGCATTTTCTTGTGCTACTTCTGCCCAATCTGTAAATACTTCTTAGGATTGTGGAGGCATCAATCAGAGATGCTTATGTGCCAAGTAAGGAACAGGACACTAGATCAGAGATCTCTGCAGAGACGGTACATTGAATTTTTAACAAGAAGAAAATCTTATCTATTACTCAAGCACAGCAACAGAGAGATACAGTGCTGCAAGAAGAATGACTGTCAGGAAGGTAAATGCTGCTGTCCTTACTCTGATTAAAGGAGTGCCTGAAGTCAATGGGGATTTAACCTGAGTCTGAAACCACAAATACGATATTTAGAGATGCTTAGCACCAACAGCTAGCATTGATTTCCATTGGAATCCAGAAGGTTCAGTACTTTATAAAAAGCAGACTCCGCGTTTTATCAAGATTTTGTTACTGTGAATAAATAACAGAGTACTTAAATAAGCGTTAGCATGACTTTCATCTGCTCTTTAGAGGAGCACTCATTATCTATCTGCTTTGGGATATCTCTGATCTACATGCTTGACCAATAGTATCTAATAAATGCAAAAAGAAGAAATGATGTTTTCTATAGATCAATACCCGTTAAGTGTTTATGAGGATACACCCAGTATCAGCATCTGCTACAATTACACTCTAGTCAGCTTTCCCAAGGAGTGATAGAGTTTAGAAGAGACCTGTATTATCACAGTTGTCCTCGGATACCCTGAGTACTAACAGTCCAACAGAGAACACAATCAGGCTCACTGCTTGCCTGGGGTCTTAGCAATAGGTCAAAACCTCAACACAACATAAGTGTCATTACAAACTTTCTCTCCAAGTTTCACAGCCACGAGGATTTGCTTCTTTTGCCATGAATCCTTTCTATAAGCAACAGGTTTCTGTTCCCTTCACATCAAAAATCATATGTGACTGAGGCCCATAATACTAATGACCCATTACACATCAGAAAGGTGCTTTACTTATTTCATGATGCCCTGTGCTACTGAGAATAAAAAGTACAGATTCAAAATAAATTGCTCTGTGCCATATCAAAAATGAAAATCACTTGAGCGTTGACCTCATCATTTCAGTTTCTCTGGAAAAACAAAATAGCACAAACTCACTGAGTCTGCTATATTTAAATAACTCCTACAATGGAGCCATGGTCTCTACACTAGTAATGATAACAAACATAAAGAACTGCTATGGCATTTAAGCAAATTATTTTATGGATTTAATGGAGCAATAGCGAATTACTACAATTCTAGACTATTTTCTTTGGTGCTGAAAAAGGCGTCCATTGAAAATTGCTAATTCAGCCATGGCTGAAAATATGACAGAAGCTACAGCCCAACATCTGCAAGCCATAAGGACAGAAGGGGTGGGAGAGGGAGAAGAAGAAGCCCTAGGAGATGAGAGCTGCTTCTGAGTTAAGGCAGGAGTTATGTGGGAACCACACAGACCTCTTCCTCCCACATGTCCCACCCACAAGTTTCAGACTTTTTCCAGTGCTACAGATAATTTGTATAGCAAAACAGAATGAAAGCAGAGGTCATAACCAAAAATGTTTACACTGGCCATACCACATTGACTGGAATAATACATACGGATATAAAACCACACTGAAGTGGAAATCTGTGTTCCTAAATTAGACTGAAGATCAGATCAAGGTCATTAAAACTTTTACGACTGATGTGGTGGGTACATCACAACATAAGTATTACCACATATCCTCAATGAAATGTGTGAAATTATCCCAGAAAAGCTTTTTAATAACCTTCACATGAAGTACCTGGGTTTAGTGCACATAGGCTCAACAGACTTGGGCAGGATCATCAATTCTCCTAGGTGGGGAGAAAGAGCCAAGCGAGGGCATGATGTATGCAGCTGTAATCAATCATGACTGACATTCCTTCTAAATGAGAGCCTCTAACTCTAATAGTTGCTTCCCAGTTACATCACTCACATCTTAGCAAGTCCTGAAAGTGACTAAAAAAATTAATGGAAAGCATGCAATTAATGAAAAAGTCATGAATATGCGAAAGCTGCTTTACCACAGCTGTAAAGCATGGGTGCCTGGGAACGCAGAGTGTACATGCAGGAGCCATTGGTACCACACAAGTACATCCAAAAGGCCTGGATGCCATGCTAAAGGGCAGCAAGTGGCACAGAATCAGATTTCATTGCCACAGAATACTGAAAATATTGTAATGTTTGTATTAATAAATAATTTGGCATGGTATTAGCAATTTCACTGTAAAGTGGAGATGTGTGACTGGAGCCTACAGGGAAACAAAGACAAATGTCCTCCAGTTCTCACATCATCCAACAACCAGAAAAGGAATATGATCCAGAACTGCTGACACCTTTCTCTGCTGCAGCCTCTAGATCACATTACCACAGGCAGAAAGTCCTCTGAGCTTTAGAGGTCATCTTCTGTACACAGCAGGAGAATGGAGAGCCTGTTAGATGGAAGGAGAGGAGAAAAGCATGGCTGGGACAGCACAGCAAAGCTCCACCTAAGAGGGACACAAGATTTATTGATGGTAAAAGTAATTCAAACACAACAACTGACAATAAACCATGTAAAAATGTTCATGGATAAATTTGCTCTGGAGACGAGAAGAAGGAACCTCACTTACTTCCTTCCTTGGAAGTGGGAGGATGAGAGCAACAGAGGTGGGTAGGAAGATGAAGAAACCTGAACCTTACATAGTTCAAAGACAAAACTTGATGAAAAAAATGTTATAAAACCCCCAAACAAACAGGATATGGCTCTGGTCATAGCAAGTAACTGTTCTACGTTAACCAGACAATGTCCTTCTGTTCTATGTTGCTGCGCTACTGAAGAATTGTAACCAAAACACAGAGAGGTCCTTCACCTTGTACTTTTCTCTCCTTTATTCTTTTCTCTATTGTTTCTTCCTCTCACACCCATTGCAAATGCCAGGAGGTTCAAAGCCGCAGAAAGTTTGCTACTACTTTGTTCCATCCAACATGTGACATTTGCACAGAGATTAACACATTACTTTGCACAGTCATGGGGTTGAAAACCCTGCAGTTCTCTAGAAATACTGGAAAAAACAGCTTTCAGGCCAGGTTAGCCAATGCCCAAATTCCACATCATACAAATTGCCTGTGAATGGTGTTTCAAGTTAGCCCTAATTTGTGATAGCATCATTACCGCATGGACGTAGTGTGTTAGTCACTGTACTGATACAAGCTAAAAAAAAGCCATCTCCCTTCCAGAGAAACCAAAACATACTGAGGGATACATCAATATTTATATTATGGAGGGGTGCGCAGACCTCTCTGCTAAAGAGACTGTTGCAATCACTAGACCAGCAGTGAAGAAAATGTTGGTTGCTGGACAAAATAACAGCCTTAAAATGTAAGCAGTCCTGGCCGGTCAGCAGCAATTAGAACAACTAAATGTAGGGCTTGCATTTCAAAACACAAAAAGGATTTCAAAGGCAGCAGGTTTAAAATGTCAGTGGAGTGCCACATTATCTATATGACAGTTATTTTTAACCATCCATGGCTCTATCCTCCTACATTCACTTTCCTCCTGATGGTTCCACACCTTCAGTCTCCCCATGGCTATGGTCTTCCAACCTGCTTCTGCCTCAGATGAAGTGCTCACCCTTTGCTCATCTTCCTCCCTGCTGGTGCCTCTCTCAGCATGCACCCTCTGCAGCGCTCATTAGTGCCTCCGCTTCATGAAGCACATCTTTGTGGGTGACTCCTTATCTCGAGTTGTGCCCCAGTTATCATGCAGACATCATCGATAAGGAGGATTGGACCTGGCTGAGGACCCACAGTGCAGAAAAAGAAAGAGTATGTGAATTAATTCTGGTGCTAAAGAAAAAGGGAGGTGTGACAGGACTGGGCAGATAGCTGCAGCACCTGTATCTTCAGGGCAGAACTGCCATATCTGTAATGCATTTTAAGTCTTACACACAACAAGAATGGAAATAAGTCGTATTTATATTGGGTACAGTCAGACAGCTTGTTCATGATGGGATGCCCCCTGCATCCTGTCTTGTAGCACCCAACTCGTTACTCAATAATCTTCCAGGCTGCAAACAGGATTTCTGCCTTTCTGTCAATGTGGCAGCAGCTTCCCTCCTCCTCCCTTTTGTTTTCCCCTTTCCTTCCCATTCCCTGATTCTGCCTGACCTTGTGACAAAGAAATAAGGAGACTCTTGTCAAATGCTCCCCATGGCCCTCCTACACACAAAGATCGCTCTCTAAGCACTGACCTCCAGAGTGGTCTCAGCTGTTCCTCCCTCCCTGCCCTCCCTGTAACTCATTTACATTTCTTCTGCAAAAATGTCACATGGTTTTCTGCTCAGTGGCTTTTAGTATTAATTTACTGCTTAATGGAATATCTCTGTGCTCTACTTTCAAGGAAGTTGTTCTGCTACTGCTCCCATAACAGAAAGAAAATTTCTCCTTTGCTCCCAAATTTCAAGTTTAACATATGAATATGAGTTCCTCTAAAGCCTAAACAAATGGCTTCCATCATAGCCCAAGCACGATTATGTTCCTCCTTTGTAATTGGCAGCTCTTGCTGCTGCTGCAAGAAATTCTTTCCCCATCTCATTTTCCATCTTCTCTTTTTCCAGTGAGAAAATGAGCTATGAGCTTTGAACAAAATATCTGAGGTTGTACTATATAGTTGTTCCACCTACCCAGTTTAACTCCTAGTCCTTTCAAAATAAAGACTAAAGAATGCAGGCCATGAGATATTATATGTGAAGAAAAGAGAAACAGTAGTGCCAAAACCAGTGTTCATATTCTTGAAGTTTAAGGTCTCGTGGTACTGTGGAGGTAAGAAACCAACTCTTCACTCTTTCTTGTACTCCTGAAAGTTACTTGGGGTTGGAAGAACTGACATTAAGCAAACACACTTGTTTAGCTCCTAGAGGAGTGGGGCTTTCTGAGTTTGTCCCATTCTGAAAGAGCACAACTTGTTTAAAGCTCTGCTTGGCCAGGTTTGTTTGGTTTTTTTTAACTCATGTGCTCTTCATAACTCCCAATAACTTCCTGGAGGTGCACTTTCAGTTCCTTCTGTCTCTTTTTTCTGCTGTGTCCCGTGCATGTTGTATTTATTGTACTGCTACCTTTGTGTCTTGTTCTCATTCCTATCTTCCTTTATGTAGTATTTCCATTTGGCAAATATCAGCCTAATACATACAGTCTTTCTCCTCACAAGAGACTGGGTCATACAGGTTATACAAACAGGTAATAGAGATTTTATGTCCGAAAGCATGTCTGTCGTTCCTGACTGTTGGTCTAATGTAAACACTGGCTCTGCAGACAAAATTTTGTCCTCTTAAGATTCTTGATCATCAAGGCTGCAATTCCCCAGTTTCTTTCTTACTGCACATCTCCTCCAATGATTACCTCAGGGACGGTCCTCAACTCTCCAGGTGGCACATCTCATGTCAGAGATGAGTCTACCGTGAACAGAATCTCTCTTGTCCCTGATCCTGGAGTAACCACCAGGTTTTAACAGATAACACAGAGAACTCTATTATGATGGCCTGGCTGTGTGTTTTAACCAATTTCAGAAAAGAAACCTATTCTACGAGAAGTTTTAAGGACGGTTTGAAAAATTAACAATCCCCCCGACAGATTGTATCAAGAGGGTCGGTGAAATAATATGACAAGGGTGGTGATTAACTCTCACCACAAAGGAAAATGTTGAGTTGATGTAGGTGGCATATAAAATTCCCCACTCTCTTTATGAGTCAGGTAAGCTTCCAGAAAGCGGAGGCGGAATCTGTGGGATGGAGCTGTTTTCATTCCAGCCAGTTAGTAGTAAGCTTTTTGAAAGGCAAAAAAAAAAGTAAAATAATAGTTTAATTATTAAATCAGATTTTTTTAAACTAAGTATATTATTTAAATAGCAAAACCTAACATTTGCCCTTGATACCCAATGATGCTGCTCATAGTCACTGATAGGTAAGAGGAAATATAATTAAGCAACTCCACTCCCACCCCTGGAGGTTAATGTAGCATATTTTGGGTTATGTCTCTATTCTTCCATCTCCCACACAATGCATATGATCCTACAGTCACGGCTCTCTCCTCTCCCTCTGACTCCAGGAAAAAAGGCAAACTTATAAGCTGAGATCCAAGCCTCACCCCACACAGCGACCTTTTTGGAGGCAGAGCCTAGCATTTCTCAACCAATAAAACAAAACAGTTGGCAAAAAAGAAAAGCATTTTGTAGGGTCTTATTTTTGATCAGTCCAAAGGACAATTCAAATAGATGGTAGTGTCCCTTACCTAAAATTATACTTTCCATTACCAAAAATCAGAAATTTAGAAGTGTGAAGAAAATGCCATTAAGTCCTTGAGTTGAGGGGACTTACAATCCTCCTCTGGTATAGTCAGAGGAAGCACAATAACTCTTCTGCTCACAGTGCAGCCTGAGTGAGTTGCTTTCTCAAGTCTGCTTCTGAATTTAGGACCATGTCCCACACGCTTGATTCTTCAGTCTATCCAACATATGTTCTAGGATGGACAGGAACAGCGTATTTCAGGGGATAAGTAAGGGATGCAATAGGATCAGACTATCAGCACAAGCAATTTTTTTGTTTCAGCTGAAGAATGGAAGGTCTGTAGTGGAGATGTCTGAATATACACACATATATATACACATACATGTAAATGTAAGTCAGGAGAAAGGATGGAGGAGGACAATGACCAAAGGAAAAGTGTGGAAAAAAAATACCAAGAAGAAGGTAGAGTATTGCAGTGAATGGAAGTGAGATGTCAGAAAGGAGACTGAAAGACAGGGTATAAAAACAAAGACAGAATAAGGGAAATAAAAAGATAGAAGAAGGAGAGGATAAATGAAAGTGGGCAAAAATAAGGTATGAGGGGACAAAAAAGCAGAGAGAAGGGGGAATGTAAATTAACCAGCACAATGTTAGGCAGAACAGAAATACCGAGGCATAAACAAGACACAAGACAGACACAGAGGGTCAAAAGAAGGAGGAAAGACCTTGCACAGCAGAGAAGATGTGGAATAAGCAGTTGGAGAAAAAAAAAGTCACTTGCCAGAACAGCATTTCTGACAGTCATGGGTGAGAGGTGATGCTACCCCAACAAGGGATGGTCAACCCTGGGAAGTGACAGGCTAAACCTAAGGAGAACAAAGGATGAGGCTGGGAGACCAGGAGAAGACAGATACCACTGCACCAGGTTGCTGCTTTTTGTCTAAAATAGAAATGAAGGTCATTGAAATTGTCACTTAGATCTCACATCTGAAACTTTAAAAACCCTTTATTTTTTTCTAATACAATCCTCCTTTCTCCTTCTCTCCCAGTGTTGGATTAAATTAATTACTGTATGCTCCCCAGTTATACCTTCCTGCCAAGGAAGAAAACCCCAGACACCATTATGCCTAAAGCAGATCTTGCTCTCTGGCTCCCTTTGCCTATAGAGGCTTCTGTAGAAATATCTGAGTAGACAAAGCCAGATTCCCTGCAGCTCCAAGATTACAGTAATGGAGGTGGGCAGTATTAGCAGGAGGAAGAAAGATGGAGAAATGAGTGTATGCTCAGGGAAAATGTGGCTTTTTTTTTGCAATTAGGAAATTTTACCAGCACGGAGAGAAAAAAATCGCTGCTGGTAAATAATCTGTCAACACTTTGTGCATTGAATAATAGGAACAAGAGAGGAGAGTGTGGGAAGTACGTTCCTATTATCGAATTCTTTCTGTTATTAACCTGTGTTCGATGTAATAGAAACGTAATCAGGAAAATAACAGGCTAGAACACAAACACTACGGAGGCTATAGAGTAAAAACCCCAGGAAGATCAAACGGTGTTCCCAGGGTAGCCCCAGTCTGGAAAACCAGATTTTTATTAGTAGTAAGGGGAGCAGCATATGGAGATGAATGAAACTATGTTTGTAAATGCGATCTGCAATTGCACACTCTCTCTTGGCTTCCCTTCTTCGCAATCTGACTCAGCCTCCACGCGGCTCTACTCCCCCATCTTTTGATTCATAAATTCTCCATCTTAAAATAAATAGAAAGAGTTACAAAGGCAGCGCGCTAAGGGGCACGAGACGAGGTGAAACGGGAGAGAGCAGAACGTGCCACCAGGCCCCCCCCAGGGCTGCGAGGCCACAGCCGGGGCCCTCAGCGGGGACCCCGCGCCGCAACCCGGGGCTCGTCCCCGCCGCGCTAGAGGCGCGCTCCGGGCGCACCAACCCCTTATAAAATCCCTTATAGGAATCACCGACAGAGCCCCCGGAGCCCGCTGCGCCTGCCGAGCCCGCAGCGCGGCGCGGGAGTGAGGAGGGGGAAAAGAGGAAAGGAGGAACCTTGCCTGCCGGGCGTCGGGACTCCCCCGGGGGTGCGCGCCGGGGCCGCTCGACGCCGCCGGGGCCGGCGCTGCGGGTTCGCTCTGCGCCCGCCGGCCGCCCCGCCCCGCCCC
>WAAB01009584.1:0-20498 GCA_013389865.1 Piaya cayana | reverse complement strand
GCGCGGCTGTGGCGGCGGCGGCGGCTGCGCAGGGCGCTCAGCGCGGCCTCGGCGGAGGGACGGGCACCTGCCGCCGCCTTCGCCCGCAGCGCCGCCGCGCTTTGTCCGGCGCGGCTCTCGGGGCGTCGCCCGGCTCCGGCGGGATCGGCGGGGAGCGTGGATGAGAGTTTGCTCCGNGCCCCCCCCAGGGCTGCGAGGCCACAGCCGGGGCCCTCAGCGGGGACCCCGCGCCGCAACCCGGGGCTCGTCCCCGCCGCGCTAGAGGCGCGCTCCGGGCGCACCAACCCCTTATAAAATCCCTTATAGGAATCACCGACAGAGCCCCCGGAGCCCGCTGCGCCTGCCGAGCCCGCAGCGCGGCGCGGGAGTGAGGAGGGGGAAAAGAGGAAAGGAGGAACCTTGCCTGCCGGGCGTCGGGACTCCCCCGGGGGTGCGCGCCGGGGCCGCTCGACGCCGCCGGGGCCGGCGCTGCGGGTTCGCTCTGCGCCCNCGCCCGCAGCGCCGCCGCGCTTTGTCCGGCGCGGCTCTCGGGGCGTCGCCCGGCTCCGGCGGGATCGGCGGGGAGCGTGGATGAGAGTTTGCTCCGATTTACGAGCGGGGTGAGTCGTGTCCCCCCCCCCCCCAGCCCCCGCGGGGGGCTGGCGGTAACCGCGGCGATGGGTTTGTGGCCGAACGCTCCCCTGCCCCGCTCCGCCGGGGGCTCCTCCGGCTTTCTGGGCCTCCTGCAGCCGCTTGAGGGAAGCGGGAGGCCGAGCCCGGGGGCGCCGGGGCTGCCCGGGAGAGGGGCGATGAACCCGGCCAAGGTCACACCTTTACGGACAAACATCTTCAGATCGAATAGTCCCCTCGAAGCCTGCTGTGTATGTTGATGTGGAGTGAGGGACGGGAGGAGCGAAGAGATGCTGCTGGAGAGCTTACTTGCAAGGAGACGAAGTGGTAGAGCTGTGATGATGCGTAAATCGCTGTTTTACTGACCAGGCTGTCATCCTGGACTCCTTTAGAAAAGCTCCGGTAGCTGCGTACGGATTTTGCGAGCCTCCTGCGTGGCTCTGTGGGTCACAGAATCATGTAGAATCATAGGATCACCAGGTTGGAAGAGACCCACCAGGTCATTGAGTCTAACCATTCCTATCAGTTACTAAACCATTCCCCTCAGCACCTCGTCCACCCTTTCCTCATCATTGGCCTTAATCATAAATAACCGCTTTTCATCGTGTTTTTATGTCGTGCTCCGTCTCTGCAGCTGCGGAGTTTTAGTGTTGAGTAGATGCGGTACTGTTAAGCTTGTGTGAATGTGGAATGAAGGATGGACGAGTTCTCAGGTGTTGCATTTCCAGTGGTGGCTGAGATGTGGGTGGAGAAGGGAAATATTTAATAAATTGGGGATGCCAGGTTCCTGCGCGCTGCATTATCTGACAGCAGCCTGCCTTAGTTTTTAACATGTGTTAGTTTCCTTCCTCAGAATTAGAGATATGAGCTATCTTAAACCTTCTTTTTAATGCCCTATCTAGTTGTCAAATGCCGTATCTAGTTATTTGAAAACAGAGGGCTTTTTTTTAGTCCTAGTCTCTGAAAACAGATAAAATATACAATTAATTCAATGGTATTAGGATGTCAGATTGTGCAATAATCCCTGAAAGCCTGAGTTATGTTTCACTGTTTCTCATATGCTGGCCACAAGTATGCTTGGCTCATGCGTCTGCTGTAATAAAGGTGGGTTTGGGCTGAGGTGCCAGACTGAATTGAAGATGAGCCATGTCGTGTTTCCAGCTCTGCAGGTGAGCACTTGGAGATGGTCTTGGCCAGTGGTAGGTGGGACTAACCTCAGCTAAAGTGTCAGACTGATGAGTTTGGGGTTTTTTTCTGATTTAACTGTCGCTAGTAAGACCTGATCAGTTCACCGTTTCCTGGGTCGGGGGGTGACTGCTGCTTGAATGTGCCGCTCTGTGGCACAGTATAGCTTCTGCTTTGGGTGAAGGCATCACCCAGGCTTTGACCTCCCTCCTAGTCTGCCTTGCCAGCATCGCAGTGTCCTGGTGACCTGACGTCAGTGCCTGTGGGGGAGGGAGGAATTAAGGGCAGCAGCTGGGAAAAGCTTGTCCTGGCTTGGCTCAGGACCTGGTTTTGGAGAGACTACTGGGGGAGAGATTTAGATTGAGGAGGCAGAATCAGGAGGCTGACACGCAGCTCTGCTGGCTTCATGGTCTTTTAGCTCTTTCCTGTAACACTGTTGTTTTTCTTGCCTACATACATTTTCCTCGGGGAAATAACTGTGTGGCAGCATCCATGCTAGGAGAAAAGATGATTTCTTCTAATGTATTATTTTTGTGACACAGAGTTTGATCAGAGGGAACGCTTTTGACAGCAAGTGCTTAATCAGGGTCTGCCATAAGAGATTCTCTACCCACTGCCCTGGCCTCGCACAGTGGTACATTAATCCATGAAATAATCCTAACACAGAAATACAGCTGTCGGACATAGCTTTTGGGTCATAATGTTGGGTGCTTCCAAGGTTTCTGTGTTTTGGTCTTTCAAGTTTCTGAGCAAATCCAAGTTTTCTCATTTCATCTTGTGTTCATTGTTATTGGTATGGGGGACAGAAACACACACAGACGCAGAACAAAAAATTTAGGCCTTTTCCTAGTAGGTCAGAATTTATTAAAACAGTTATAGTTTAGTGGTGAACTCATCTTAAAATTTTATGAGTTAGTGCTGCTTTTTGTTATGACATAAGAAAATGAAGAAGGGAGTCTTGGAAGCCACTTCAGACTTCATAAATATTAACAGGCTCTGCAGTTTTCACAGAGAGTAAGTTCTGGATGTTTTTCTTCACTTTAATAGTACAATTTCTTTTGCACAGTAAATCTTCTTGCCTGAGCTAAACTGTGAGAGCAGTTATCAGATGCAAACCAAAAATACCCTATTTGTGGTTAGGAGTACTTCTGTTTTTTCCCCTCCTCTATTTATCATCCTGGCCTTTCTCCTGATGCATGCTCTGGTAGCAGTAGATTTAACCCCCTGACTTACGAGACCAGATCTTCAGAAGGGCTTAGGTGATTGAAGTAGTAATTTGCTTCTGAGAATAGTGGAAGATAAGGCTTCCCAATGTGTTCAGTTGTGTTTGAAAAATCTTTTCTATTGGCATCTTGGGTCACCATATGTGTTTAATACTTGCTTATGTTAATGAGGGGAAAAAACCCTGGTGGCAGTTTTTTCTAAAGATGCTTTGAGAATACTTAATATTGTCTCTTTTAGTTTACAAGCTATGTCTGCATCTCAGTGGAAACTGAAATTTGATTTATTTGTAACTTCTTATAAGTGCTGATTTAGCACAGCAAGTTCTTTGTGATGGTCTTCGAAGACCACATAGCCTGTTCTAGATATGCGTGTTAACAAGAATGCATGAAACTTAGTGTAGAACTTGTTCTAGATGTACCACAAGTGACTGAAGTGAACTAGCCTCTGTATTTCTCGGAGTAATTGAGGTTGGAAGGGACCTCTGGAGATCATCTGGTCCAATCCCCTGCTCAAGCAAGGCCACCTAGAGCTGGTTGGCCAGGCCCATGGCCACATGGCTTTTGAGTATCTGTAAGAATGGAGACCCCACAACCTCCCTGGGTACCCTGTGCCAGTGCTCATCTCCCTCACAGTGAAAAAGCACTTCCCGATGTTCAGAGGTAACCTTGTGTATTTCACTTTGTGCCCGTTGCCTCTGGTCCTGTCACTGGGCACCACTGGAGTGAGTCTGACTCTATCCTCTTTGCATCCTCCCTTCAGGTTCCTACATACCTTGATGAGATTCTCCCCAAGTCTTCTCTTTTTTCCAGGCTGAACAGTCCCAGCTTTCATCCTTTTTTCCTAAGTCCCTTCATCATCTTTGTGGCCTTTTGTTGGACCCTCTCCAATATGTCCATGTTTCTCTCATACTGGGGAGCCCAGAACTGGACCCAGCACTCCAGCTGGGGTCTTAGTGTATTTCTCAGTATGCTGTAAAAATGAGAAACTTCTGAAATAAATGTTGAATGTGGTTTGTTGGTTGTTTTACTTTTTTTTCAGGATATAGGTTCTAAAGGTCACTTTGGAACTCTGAGTCACTGATGCAGCTCCTCTGAGTAGTTTTGATGTTTTGCAAGAGCTGACGTTTCTTGTTTAAAAAAACCCAAACACTTCCTCTCTTTTCCTCATCCTATCAGTGCAGGCTTTGGCAACTCTTTTAACCTGTGATTAAGGGGTTTGCTGGCTACCCGTGCCTCATGAGCATAATCATTAGATGCTGAGTCACTGGGGCACATATGTTTCTTGGGGTATGTACATACAGACTGCAGTCTGAAACACAGCTCATTTCAGTTTTAAGTAAATGCGTGCTTAATCTGTGATGGCACATGCTTGCTGTGAGGTGGTCTGGTTCTCCAGCAGCTCTCCTGTGCTGCTTTGTGCTCCATTGGGGCAGACCTGCCTTCTCTGTGGGCACTTTCTCTGGTACTGCATTTTACTTGTGACATGTCTGAAGGTGAGCATCTCTCATGAAAGCTTAACTGAGTAAAGTTCAGATACATCCTTATTCTACCACGGCTGTTTTATATGCTTATATGATAACTCTGCAGTAGATGTTAAGTACAGAATTTGTAAACAAGGGTTTTCTTTTTAGGTCAGCACTTCAGGTGCAGAATAAAATTCTTGGTGTAGTGCTGGTAACATTGCTTGTGGACAGGAGAGAGAAGGGGAACAAGGAAAAGGCATAAATTATCACTTTATTCTTGGGATTCTCAAACTTTATGGATGGAGACACTCTTGGCCACTGAGTTCCCCTCCTGTATATCTAGGTGTGTGTGGTTGGTGAAGGTGGGCATTTGGTTTTTTTTGATTGGTGTTTTTTTTTTTTAATGGCTCTTCAAGAATATGGCAAAATTACATGGGAAAAGTGGTTAGCAGTTGCTCACCTTCTCTATGTCCAAATACAATGGTTAATAGACATGTTTTAAATTTCTGTAGCTCTCCCCTGAAAGTAACCGCACAACATAAGAGGTCTATACTTATCTTAATTAAAGAGCACAAAGCAATGCACTGCATGCTGGCCTGATGTATGCAATTAATGACTGAGTGCAATTAGTTTCCAGCTGCTAAAACTGTCTTATCAGGGCTCTCAATAGCACTGTCAGCAGTTTGTGTTAGTATCTGGCACTGCTAATGCTTGGCATTTTTAACCATTTTGTAAAAGCCACTTGTTCCTTCAGTATTTGTTTCAGGTAGCAGGTTGCTCATATACAGAGCATTTTAAGTTCACTGGTTTGGAAACCAAGCAGTTCTGAGAGGCTGAAAGTTAGTACCAGGTTTTCCAGCGAAGGATACACAAGCACCTTTAGATACTGAAAGCAGAGTTTATTTTATAGTTTGAAGTTTAAGTGTTGAGAAGTAGCTTCATCAAGTTAGAAACACATACGTAAAAGAGAATTTATTAGGGTTTTATCTCTAGAGCTACCTTAATTAAAAAAGTCCTCCAGCCTGTCACTGTAGATTTCACTACCTGAGGCTGCATGTTCTTTCTATGCTCAGGAAATAGCTTGCATGTTTTTCTTCCCCTCTCTCTGGATTTCATCTCTGTGTTCCCAGGTGTGCACAGTAACTGCATTTTAAAATAACTTGCTGCACTTTTCAAGGTTAACAGCATGTTGTAATTCCTGGGGACATGTAGCAGGGTTACCCATTGGTGTGTGGATTTGTAACAGTCAGCAGTATTTAAGCAATGTCACAGCTACAGGGAAGGGGAAATGGAAGGCCTGTAGAGAAGGAGCTCTTAAAATATACTTTGAAGGCTGTGAGTAGTCCATGATGCTGTGCTACGAGCCTGATAAGGGTGTCTTTTTTCCATCTTGCTTTTGGTAGAGCCAGATGATGTCTGTAGCTGTACAGCTTCAGGGTTCTTCCTAGTTTTTTTAGGAGTAATGTGGGTGTCTGACCCTATACTTTACTGTAATGTATTCCAGATCTGAACCTAGAGAGCTGTATGCTTGTGCTCTTCAGGCATTAACTGCTTCCCCAGACACCCCTATAGCAGTGGGACTGCTGGCAGTAGTAGATTTTGTTCTTGGGAAAACATGCTGCCAGAAACTGGGTGAGTTTATGCTTTCTGGGTTGGCTGGAGAGAGTGGCACGCCTAGTTCAAGCCTTAGAGATCTGAGCAGCAAAGAAGTGACCAGTTCTGGAGGTGAAGGGACCAATAGTCTGGGCTCCCAGTATTTTGTGAGATGGACAGTGGTTTGCAACAAGGTAGCACATTGCAACAGGAAAAGAAGAGCAATTTCAGCACCGGGAGATGAAATGTGGTGTACCTTTGATGTGATGTTCCTTGCACTTAGCACTTGATGAATACAACTTTGGCTACTTGACTCAAAATTAAGCGGCAAGTTAAGCTGTAGTCTGGAATCCTATTTCTGAACTGACTTTTTGGTTTGGGGCTTTTGTAGTCTTCTCTCTTGCTCACCTTTTCCCTTGTGAAATGGAGAGGAATGTTGAGGGAGTTGCCTGCACATGCTATCCTTGAAGAACCTGGCTGCTTCCTCTTGCTGTGTAGAGCTGAAAGAGTTGATTCCCAGCAGCTGCAGTCCTGTTTGTGTGGGGCAAAGGTAGCTGTGTCCCTCTGTGCAGAGCAAAGGTAGCTGGCAGGGACCTGAGAGTGGCAGAGCATCCAAAGCATCCTTGTGTGACTGACATTAGGGTGGTTGTGGACTGTGATCATCAGATAATAGTAAAAAACAGCTCCCTAGACTGGTTACATCAGCTTGCAAGGATCATGTCATGGGAAGTAGTAGCAATAAGTGGAGTCTATATAACTACATTCTTTATGTAGTCTGATTTTTCAAAGCATTAAACCACTTCTAAGCATTATTCCAATTTTATTAACTTTATAATTCCTTGCAGTTCTGCAGTGCTTTTATCCAAGGTCTTCATGTTGGTTTTTTTTTCCAAGATCTTTGCAGTCCTCGTAAAGGCTAATCGACTAAAGCAACCCAAAAGATGTCACAGAGTGCCTGCGATCACCTTTCGTATGAAAATGTAGTGTGGCTTGGTTTTGTGTAAAAATCATGCATGGTGGGTTCACCTGGGATTGTGCCCAGAAGAATGTCCTTCCCAACAAGCTATGAAGCATCTGTCTGGGTGTGCTGATCCTTTAAGAGAACTGCCAGTTGCTACAGGGTGATGTGCTCCCAGGACTTTCTTCTGCTGTCAGAGCTTCCTGGAAACTTGCAGTAATAACACTAACGTCAAGAGTTTTCAAACAGAAATTATAACTGTGGTCTCTTCCAGATTACCTGGAGGTAGCTCTGGGTTGGGTTTTTTCAGAGAAACATTCTGAATCTAAAGCCTTTGATGCTTATAAAAGGATCTAGCCCTGTTCTGAAGGGTTTTGCCTTCCATTCCTAGCTGAGTTACTTATGGGACTGATCAGTGTCCATGCAATTCAACAGCTCTTATTTTTACTTTCAGTTTTGGGAAAAACCAGCTGAAATGTGATGGTTCTGACTTTCCCAGAAAACTGTATTAGGAAACATTTTTACAGCACTTTACACTTTTTCTAAAGGTGCTTCTGCTTCTTTCCTGTTTCTTCCAGTAGCAACCTTTCCCCAGTTTGAGGGCTCTGCCAACAATGATTTCCTCTAGCAACAAAACACTTATTCCTCTACAACATGTATTGAAAACAAGTGAGGCACAAATACCACTTCTTGGAATATTTTACAGGAGGCATATGGATGCTTAGCAGTTTAAATTTGCTTGGTGAACCTCTCTGGCCCACAGCAGTCCTATTAAAACAGAGCAGGGACAACATGCTTTTCAATGAGAAACAATGGCTGGAGTTTTCAATTGGGTTTTCCTGGTAGAATGCAAGTGTCCACTTCAGATTTCACTTGTATGCACACAGCTCTCCTGGTTGGAGACTATGGGATAAATTAAAAAAAACTAATTTTATGTTTTGTCATTAATACTTTGAAATTGCATTAATATTTCTTTCTTTAGAGAGAAGCTTTTAAGTGTTAAGCTGTTGTCTGTGACTCATTAGTCTACTGTTGGTAACAATTTATCTTTGTTAAATAATGGAAAATCTTCCCATGCAGTTTGTATTCCTTATTGTCTGAAGCAAATTACATCTGTTTATTTTACCCTGAAGGTGGCTTTCTTCTCAGCTGGCTGAAAGTTCATCATAATATCTGAGAGCTAATATGAAAGTACAGCAGATCTCACTCATTGCCCAAAAAAAATCTCATGTGCATATTTAACTGTTGAACAGTTGTGTAAGATGAGTTTTGGAAACACTACATGGACTGACAAAAGAGAGTGTCTGTTTTCTTTAAAGGCGGTGATTTGCTTTTTTTACTTTCTCCCTTTTGGAATGCTCCAGCTGAAACTAATGTTGGTGTTACACAGACTGGTGTTTTCTAGACTTTTTTAGATTCAGCTATTTAATTGCAATGAAATTTATACTGTATTCTTGTAGAAGTCAGAAGGAAAGTAGGTAAAACCAGATATACTTAGTAGAAATGCTAAGAAGGGGTTGGACCTTGAAAGTGGCTGTCTGACCACAGATTGCTCGTTATCTGAAATGAGAGACGAGAAATTGTGTTTAGGAAGCAGATGCATAATTGACGTTTCCAAATTGTGGAGGAAATGCCAACACCAACTCTTGCAGTAGATTAGCTACAAGCACGCAGATTTTCTTTCTCAGAAGTTGATAGTAATTCAAAAAACTTATTTTCTCTTTAAATAAAGATGAACCAGTAGATTTAACTTTGAAAGTAAAATTTTTTGCAAAATGCAGTCGTAGCTAGGATTGTGAGTATTGTAACTGGGGTTGGGGGGGAAGAGTAAAACGCTTTGCATGGCAAGGTGGAAAGGAAAGCTCTCCTGATAGCCAGTCCACCAAAGAAAGCACCTTTATTTAAAGGCACTCACCTGTGCGAGCTGTAGCAGTCCTGTCATTCCTGTAGAGAGACTGCTTCTTCCAACCCCCCCATGTGCTCTTGTATACACTTGAGCGTAGGAGTATAGGAATGCCAGTATTGTGTGGTTTTACCACTTCTGTAGCCCTGTTAACTTATATACCAAATNTTTTTTTTTTTTTTTGTATGTGTGAAACTCTTAGTCAAAGATCTTGGGGCTGGTTATATACAAATCACATCCAGGTTTCCATCTTAATGTCTTTTTGCAATTCATGGGCACCCAGAAATCTTTCTACTCATTGGAAAACAGTCTTTGAGTTAAAAAAAGCCTTTGCTTTCATATCTTCTTGGGTTGTGTGCCTGCCTTTTCTGAAGGAGAGGCAGTGGCAGGATGTGTTTTTTATTCTGCTTGTTGCAGTACAGCTCTGTGAGGCTTGCAGCCTCTGGTGTGCTATGGGGCACCAAAGTTGAGCGCAGCAGTAAAACCCCAGAACAGTCCTTGCTTAAAACTGCTCTTTAGTTTCTGAAGAGTTTTGTACTGTCCTAGGAACAGGAGGGTTTGGCATGAGTGTTGGTAGGATAAGAACTATCCCTTTGTTGTGTATTAACAGCCTTTCTTTCACCCTAAAGACAGCCTGCCCCTGTTTCTTGTCATCGTGTCTTTTGTGACTTAGGGCTTGCTTAGAACAGAATGGCATTTACAGCCATCCAAGTCAGCCTGCCTAGATCCTGCAGCTGGATGAAGACCCCAGTTGCCTGCAACAAAGAAATCCAAAGATGTCATCTTTCTTTTTTTATTTCTTTTTCCCTTCAGCAAATTTGATGTTCCATAGTTTGCTTTTTGGCACATATAGGAGTCTCTTGGAATCCCTAAAATATTCAAGAATAATATAATATATTTTTTTTAATGATTTTGTTTCTTTTTTTAACATAGATGGCAACTATATAAGCAGATCAGAAGTTGGTGGGAGTTTAGTACTAGCTGGTGGTTTGATCACCTGCAGTCTTCAGCATGCTTCTGTCTCTAATGCAAAAACTCTTCAGAATTCCAAGTTTCTGTGACTTTCAGAGACTGTATCTGTTAAAACATTTGTGTAGTGTGAGCAAAAGACTTGATATCCCCAAACCATAATTTGAGCTTAATTGATAATTAAACTTTCAGAATCCTACTTGAAAAGTGAAATGCATAGTTTATTTTTTAAATTTCCAAGTTTAAAATATTTGAATATTAATTAAGTAATTGGGAATAAGCTATAGCTGGGAGAAGTCCTGGTTAAGAGACTCCTGGAAATATAAAAAAGTGTTGCTCTCAGCCTGCATTTCAACTCTTTTCCCCAAAGTTTTTAGGAAGACTTTGAGAGGTCTTTTGGAGGTCTGTGGGTTGTCTCTGGGCTTCCGCTGGTGATGTTGCCTCTCAGTTTTGCCGTGAGTCACTGGCTTCTCTCTACTTTTTACTTGGAAAACTAAACTGTTTCTTAGGAGTGGTTGGATGAAGAAGGATGGAATTTCTACAGAAATCTCCTTTGTGCACTTAGGAAGCTTTGAAATGGGCACAGCTGAAGGGGTTTTACGGTGGCTTGTGGGGTAGATGAGTGAGTGCAAGGAATAATGCTCCCTGCCCCTTCCTTCCCTACCCCACCCATGACTACTCAGAAAGATATACTGTGTGTATATGGCTCTTCTTCTTAAAGTACTTTGACCTTCGGACCTTTCTCATTACGACCTGAAGTGTATGGCATAAATAAACCTGTCAGCTCAAGTAGCATAGTTCTGTCCTTCATCCCAGTCTGAGAGGCAGATGTAAATGCTATCCTGTAGATTATGCTTAAGTTGCTTAGTCAGATAGAAATGATGACTGAAATAACTTCTCTTGTTCTCCCTTGGTTTTGTTACTAAACTCTCCATCCTGCTATCTTTGTGTTAATTTAAATCTTTTTCAAGTCTGAAGTCTCAGCGATGTGCCAGGTTGCTATTTACTATCATTGTGTTTGTATCATTTTAAGCAGCCTGACAGTCTTCATGTGTATTTGTGACATTTTGAGATAAGAAAATAATATATTTTGGAATGAAGCATGCAAAAACATGGTAAGTTGGAGTGGCTGTACAGGCTTGGTTAATAAACCAAAGAACTTCTCCATTAAGTGCAAGCACCATTGGTTTCATAGGTTACCACATGTTTAGTATAAAAAAACCCCAACCTGGCAGGGATTTTTTTTCTGCCTCTTCCTTGTGTCCAGTATGTCTTGTGTTAAAATAAACACCATTAAAATGTTAATTTTCTACTAATATGGCCAAATTAATAAGAACTGTGCAAGTTTATGGTAACAGCCTCAGCTGGCTGGTTTACTTGTTAGAAAGAGGCTTTGTGCCTTCCTTCTAGATTTATGTAATGCATAATTTGTGTGTTTTCTAGAAATGTATGTTTGTTTGTTTGTTTCCTCAACTCTGTGTGCTTTAAGGAAGTCTTGCAGTTGCTCACATGGCTGCATATCTCCATCTTTCCTCACTGTTTCTCCGTCAGCCATGCATGCAGCTGTGTATGTTGAGGTGTGCTCTTGGTATCTGGAGATGAGTGGGTTACCATTGCTGGCTGGAGATCATTTGTGGTTTTTCGCCTTCCCTGGAGGTGTTTAAGTTACGAGTAGACGAGGTCCTGAGGGACATGGTTTAGTGTTTGGAGGGAATGGTTGGACTGGATGATCCGATGGGTCCCTTCCAACCCAGTGATTCTGTGATTCTGTGGTAGCATTGTGGGTTTTGAGTGATTAGTTATTTTGCTTTTGTTTGCAGAATGAAACATTTAATGAACTAATAAAATCTGGGAGAAGAGACAAGAATGCATGGGAAACAACAGGAGTAGCACAGTCTTATTATTTATTTATTTCCCGTGTATTTTGCTGGGAGTGTCTGGCTTGTGGGCCCTATCATTCCTTCTGAGATTATTCTGCTTCCCGGCATAGACACATGCTGTCTTCTGGGTCAATAATTGTGGGTGGGCTGAGGGGACAGCCTCTGCTCAGCTTTACATTTAAACTTTTCTGTCAGTTGCCTATTCAACCATTTGCAACTGCTGAACTTGTGTGGCTGCTTTTCTTTGGGCTGGACTGGTGCCCCTCTTGGATCCTCTACTTAGAGCGGTTAAACGTATCACCAAAATTGTTTTAACAGTAGTGGATACTGTGTACAAAGGTTATTGTGAAAGAGCATGGAGGAGATGCCCAGACTGTGCCTCTTGAGGGAATCTGGATTAACACCAAACGTTTCCAGTTATTTTTGCTGTCCAAACCATGTTAAAAACAACACGTGAAATGAAAGGTCTGCAGTTATGGCATAATATCAGGACGTTTTCTAAACAAAAGAGTTAATGTGTGAGATGGTGATTGTACTCCTTATGGCCTTTTCTGTTTCTCATAGGGTTGGATACTGTGCTGCCTGGTGTGGCGTATACCAGCTTGTTAGAAACTAAACTTACAGGTTTCAATGCCAGGTCCTGCACTTGGGGCACAACAACCCTGTGCAGTGCTGCAGGGAAGACTAGGGGAAGAGTAGCTAGAAAGCTGCCCAGAGGAGAAGGACCTGGGAGTGTTGGTTGACAGCGACTGAATATGAGCCAGCAGTGTGCCCAGGTGGCCGAGAAGGACCTGGGGGTGTTGGTTGACAGCGACTGAATATGAGCTAGCAGTGTGCCCAGGTGGCCAAGAAGGCCAATGGTATCTTGGCTTGTATCAGAAATGGTGTGACCAGCAGGTCCAGGGAGGTTATTCTGCCCCTGTACTCAGCACTGGTGAGACCACACCTCAAATACCGTGTTTAGTCCTGGGCCTCTTGCTACAAGAAGAATGTTGAGGCTCTGGAGCGAGTCCAGAGAAGAGTGACGAAGCTGATGAAGGGGCTGGAAAAAAAGTCTTATGAGGAGTGGCTGAAGGAGCTGGGGGTTGTTTAGCCTTGAGAAGAGAAGGCTGAGGGGAGACCTTATTGCTCTCTACAACTATCTGAAAGGAGATGATAGAGAGGAGGGAGTTGGCCTCTTCTCCCAAGTGACAGGGGATAGGAAAAGGGAGAATGACGTCAAACTCCACCAGGGTAGGTTCAGACTAGATATCAGAAAGAATTTTTTCACAGAAAGGGTCATTGGTCACTGGAACAGGCTGTCCAGGGAGGTGGTTGTTGCCATCTCTGGAGGTTTTTAAAAGATGGGTGGATGAGAGGCTCAGGGGCATGGTTTAGTGTTTGATAGGAATGCTTAGACTCGATGATCCTGGAGATCTTTTCCGTCTTAGTGATTCTGTGATTCTGTATGGTTGTTGTGTTGGTTTGTTTTGGTTTTTTGTTTTGCTTTGTTTTGGTTGTTGGTTTTGGTTTTTTAATTCAGGATTACTCTTATAAGTGTGGGGCCAAAGCAGGCATTCTGGCACTTTGGGAAACTTTTAGTAGGCATGGTGCTGTTGGTCTGACACTTGCATTTGATGAATTTAAATGTCTTTTCAACCTTAATTATTCTATGATACTATAATGATGCAGTTTGAAATGTGCGGGAACAGAGGTTTGTTCCTGTGAGGGAGATTAGCTTTAACAGTAGAGCCTTTCAGCCTTGAGCCTGCCATTTCACTATGTTAGGACAAGTTGGTTAAATAGCCAAAACATTTAAATAAGTAATTGCAATCCAGTAATCAAACTTGCCTTTTGAGTGCTGTGATTCAGTCCTGTTTATAGCAAATATGCCAATGTTACAGTTGGATTTAGGTAAAGAATTACACTTTGAAGAGATGGAGAAGAGTTCTGTGTTACCTAGAGGACAAGTTTCGTGCTTTCCTGTGTCATGCAACTTCCTTTGCTATTTCCAAACTCTATGTGGAAAAAAATATAGGTATATTTGAGTTTGAGTTGTGTGGGTGGGAATAGAAGAGGCTGTTTCTAGGTTGCCACTTTGCAACTGAGCTGCTGCTCGCATTTCTATTGGTCTGCTGAGCTTGACCTTGAGTTTCTCACTCAGTGATAAGATTTTGAGGAATAATTTCATGGCATTTACAAGTGGCTGTGTAGTAAAAATGCCACAAATGAAGTCGATGTCTGAAGCCAGAGTTACTGTATGAAACTTGCCATTTCTCCTTTACTTCTGTGTGTTGTTTGGATAAATCCCTCCTTCATGTGTTGTGCAGTATAGCAGTTTTCACACAGTACCCATTTACATATTATCTGTGCAAGTTTTTATGCAATCCTGCATACCTCTTCATTTAGTAGTTGGCATAATGAGGAATTACAACACTACAAACTTGCATAATCCACATAGTAATTATTTATTTTTTTCTTCTCTGTAACTTCTATGCCTGTAGCACTAATTTTAGGAGCATTTTCAGGTTTTAGTTGGGAGGAAGGGAGAAGGAACAGAATAAGCAGCACTGCTTCTTGCATGGAGATGTGCAGGATTTAGGGATTATAGACATTATAAGCTCAAGGCCAGTAAATAGGAAGGAAATTAAAGGTTCTTAATTGTAGTGGTGGTTGTAATTCTGTATGAACTAGCAGTGTTGTTGTAGTTCTTTGTGTAGCAAAAATGCCGAACTTGTTTACTCGTGAGGGGAAAGGTTAAAAAATTTCATTCATTATTATTTTTTCTGTATAGCTATTGGAGAACTAATGGTGTTTGGTAAAATAGTAGATTCCTTCCATTGGCTGTATGCTTACTACAGAAATCAATGATGGACCTCTCACACACTTACCTGTTGTTTTTATGTGGTTTATTTTTGCAACAGATATTTTGGAGGCTTAATGGATTCTCAGATCAGCAATGGAATAGTTGAAGCTTGCAGAAGCAAATTATGAAGCGTTATGCATAAACTCATCGCATTCTGGGGATTGTCCTCTGAAAACTGATATCTAGGCTGTTTCATAACTTCTGTTACTTGGTTACAGAGCTGTTGAGGTTGGCTTCTGCTGAATTGTCTACATAAACTGAGGGAAACCCCTCAAGAAAGAGCAGGTTGCTGTACCCTGGCTACTGGCCTTGTTTGCAGGGAGATGCCCTGATAGTTGAATGATTTGGGGGCTATGAACGTGACCCTGAAGTCGCTTTGTGAACCTCAAAGATGGGAGTTTCTTTTTTTTTATTGCATATGTAACACAGCTATTGTAGGTCTATAGTCTTTTGCCTGATGGCTTTAGTAACTCCTTATGCGTGGTCTTGATGTAAGTGAAGCTAATGCATAGGTAGCTTGGCATTGTGGCACCTGTGAAGTGTTGCTTGAATTTATAAGCTGCCTACATGTGGTGCTGTGGGTATTTGTTGGTAAGGGCTGGGGCTGGGGCAGGGGCAGGCTTCTTTTTCAGCACTGGGTTGCACACTCAACCATGCTCAATGGAGGTACATGCACCACATGGAGATCAGCAGAGATTTTTCAGGCTACAGTTGTTGGCCGTGCTAGGTTATGTTGACCAGGCCATGTGTACTGCTTCAAATATGTACTTTGTTTCCCTTTTCTCCCCAATGAATAGCAAGGTAAAATCTTTGTTTATCAAAAAAGGAATATGTAGTAATTCTTCAAAACTAGGCAATGTTTTATAGCTTTGTTCTGTTTCTGAGGATTGCTGAGTAAGCTAAGAGCAGTCACCCTGAGCAGATGAAGAGCTTACCTGCTGCTGAGGGACCTCTACAAGAAATACCTGCTAGGTCCAAGCCATTCTGCATAGCCCTAGGTGGGCTGTTCTCAAAGTGTCTTTCTATAAACCTATATTATGGCTTGTTTTTTCTTTTTGGCAGAGAATATTCCCATTCTTTGATTTATCTGTGTAACTGCATTGGTCTCAATAATTTGCACTTTTTTGTTGAAAAGATGGAATTAAAATTCTTTTTCAGGTTGACAGGGCTCACACTTTCTAAACAGTTTAGTGATCACCTTCCACAATAGTCTGAATAAGTTGTTCCATGCTAGTATGTTTACTTCTGATTTCAACTGTTTATTTTAAAACAGATTGTAGATGGCAAGTTTTATCATGAGTGCTATTTCAAGGCACGCTTCTTACAGTCCCATCTGAACAGTGGAAAAGGAGATACATGCAGCGATTGCCTAATCTTGCCCTATGTTAGTCATGTCCTGCCCTTCCTCCCAATCCACCGCCCCTGTGTCTCTGTTTTTATAGACAGAAGTTGTGGCACTTGCTTGTGGCAGAGGTTTGCCTGTGCCCTGTCGTCTTACATGGGTGAAGGCCAACCAGACCTGAGCTGCCTGAACCTTATAGAGTGTGGAGGTTCTTGCTGAGCTGGTGAAGTTCATCCTCTTGTCTTTGCTCTCACTGGTAGACGATATTTGGAGTGAGGAAGCTGAAGAAAGCCTTTTGTCAAAGGCTGGCTGTGACAAACTCTTCCCCTCTCCATCAGGGGAGGGACTGAAGCTCTGAAATGGGACTGATTTCTGAAATGTGCCTTATGGCAGCTTCATAAACACTGTCTTCAGAGCAGGTGGCTGCTGTAAAAGGATGCTTGCTCCCTCTGCCCATGACTAGAAACATTTCTGTGCAGGAGGCACAACAGCCCTAATAGCTTGTGCAACCATGAGTGAGTCTGCATAGCTGTCTGCTCCGATTAGGCTGACCTTGCCAGAAAACAAACACAAAAATTAGTTGTATCAGCAATGAGCTGATAAACTGCATGAGTGGATGAGTGACATGAAGGCCATGGCAGAAATGAACAGAGTTGCTCCCTTTGGTGTCAGCCTGTGATCAAGTGGGCTTCACACTTGGCTGAATTCCTCCTCCAGGATCAGGGTGGGTACACAGCAGGGAGGGCTGGTGTGGCAAGGGGGAACCCCAGTGGGTGGCCAGGAAGGGGAGGGTTTCACCCAGAGGGTGACAGGATTTTATTACTATAACTGCATGCTGACCCTTTCACAGAGTATCTTCTAGGCAGAAGGGCTGGCAAACAGCAGTGCTGAGCAACTTCTTGCTGCCCCGTGGCTTGAGCTGGTGGGTCCTCCAGTCCATGCAAGCTGCTTGAGCTTCCCTCTACAGGAAAAGTCCTCTTGCAGGGCTTTTTTGTGCTGCTCTTCAGATGGCATAGTAAATGTTTTGTTGGTTTTTTTTTTTCTCTTCTCCCCGCACAGGTGTCTTGAGTGAAAAAATGAGCTTTTATCTTCCTGTTTTGGGAACTTAAAATCAAGTTACCCAATTTACATAGGAATTAATTTAACAAAGCCTGGGAATTTAAGGTTATGTGATGAAAGAGAGAGGTTTGTAGGGTGTGAACGTCTTTGTGGAAGGGGTGTGGTTTTGGAGGTGTGGTGTTTCCAGGGAGGGGATTAAGTACAAAGTACACCTCCCACATCCACTTTTCTGAAATAGTCACTATTCTTGGTTTTTTTCTTGCCACGCCCCTGTGGGACCGGTACAGGTACATGTGTGTGGTTTGGGTTTTTTAGTGAGCCTGTCCGCCCACGATTTTCCAGTGATAATCAAGCCAAGACCCCCCAGTTTTAGCTGGCTTGAGCACTGTCCTTAGCAGTGGGAGCAGCAGCTCTTCTTTCTCCATCCTTCTGTGGAGGATCACTGCAGGTACCTTCTCCTCTAGTTTGCTGAAGGGCCTGTCCCAAAGTGGTTAAGGGATTAAGTCTGATGCATTGCGCAGGTCTGAAACTTTACAGGGATTGAACAAGTCATTTTGGGAACCTCTATGTTAAAATGTTTCCCAAATATGTCTGAAGTGCCCTATGGTTGAGGCAGGTATAGAAGAGTCCTGCTGCCCTGTGTCACCATGCTCTCTCTCCCCTTTCCCCCCAGCCTCTCCTGTCTGCAGCAACTGAGCTGAAGTTTATGAAGACAAGACACTTTTATTGTACAAGCCTGGTTCATCTCCCAAGCAGCTTCATGTTGTGAGCTGAATGACATGTTAGTCTCTTTTTGGGGAAAAAAATAGATTTTAGTGTAATGCATATTCATGAGGCTGCATTATGGTTGCTGTGACAACCTCACGACTGGCAGGCAAGATTGGTGCCTTGAACTTCTGTCTTCATCCTTGTGTTGTACTGTAGCACGTTACACAGCTTTCTACTTTTTTTCCCTCCTATCCTTGTTCCAGTCAATGGACAACTTAAATTGTTTCAGAGTTGATGCTTAATTAATAGCTGCATCTAATTAAGCTGGCAATACTGGAGCACAACTTCCTGCTCATTTCCAGCCAGTGTTAATTGAATGTTGCTTCTGCCAACAGTCTGTAACACAGACGAGATGATTCTGTTGGGATTTTCTTTGTTCATCTCCCTTTAAACACAAGGGAAAAATAAACCTGAATTACTAAGTAAATTTCTCCACACCACAGACAACCTGATAATTTCATACTTCATGAAAAAAACCCGAACCAACTAAATCTGTTCCCCTAGTCTATCCCTACCCAGTCTAGTCTATCCCAAGAATTTTAAGGACTTTTGACCCTGAAAGGATTGGGATTAGTAAACATTACTCAAAACCAGAAAGCAGTTTGCTCTGTATGTGTTACATCATGTTATGACCCTAGGGCCAAGGGTGATGTAATTGGAGGAAGACTTTACCTGACTGTGATGCTAAGGCCATGACTAATTTCAGGATGTGTGATGGGTTAAGCATGGGGAGAGCTTAGCTGTGAAGGTCAAGTCTTGTGTATTTGCTGATATAGGAAATTAAGGGCACTTGCACAACACTTGTAACTTTTGGAGAGTGTTTTTAAGCTGCTCTTAGCCAGTACATCTGGGTGTTTGGTCCAAAGTATTGCTGTTTTTTGGTTTCTAATGCTAAACGATGATGTCATTCTATACACAGAACTTCACACATTGCATGGTCCTGGGTGATTTATATCATGTTGGTGCCATTCATGAAAGGGCTTCATCGTGTGAGGTTTGTGTCCCTTCTGCATGCATAAGTATCTTGCTGAGGTGAGCTTAATGTAAAGCCTTCCTGAAAGATGCCAGCTTTGTCTATACAAAACCACTCCCCATTGCTCAAGAACAGGGGCTGTGGGTCATGTTTGACTGTCTTCAGAGATGTAAGTGTCCTGGAGAGCCAACTGGGAGAAGTGTTTGCACAGGGGGAAGTAAAACTGAGCAGACAAGGAGGTCTCAAATGCAGTTGATCGATCTTTCTCTGGTTGGTTTCTTAAATATTAATAAGTACAAAATGTTCAGACAGCGACTTGAGATTCTGTCTATTAAAATGAGGAATCGGGGGTATAAAAATCATGTAGCAAGAAGGAACTTCTTGCACAGAACAGTATATAGAGCTAGACCATGAATCTGTTGTAGGCTTAGATGCACTCATTGAGGTTTCCAGTTTATTTAGACATGCCTAGAAAAATCGCGCCAAGCTCTGCTTTCAGTATCAGTTGGTATATGAATGGCCTGGTGTAATTGTTGTGTTCCTGTTCTCCTGTCAACACTTTTAGGATAATACAAAGGAGCACTTCAATGAAGAAGTAATGAATACCTAACGTAATCCTGACACCTTCCAATTCCTTGGTTTGCATGTCCCTCTTTTCTGGTAAGAGTGAAAGATCCTGGTGTTGACACCATGTCTATTTTTGTTCATCCACACACAGACTGGCTTCTCTTCAATATTGGAGCTCTTACCTAGGAAACCTGTTGAAAGTAATTTTGAGAGTAAAAGGTTAATGTGAAGGAGATGAGTTGTAAAGATGAGAAGTAGGGGTATGCCAGACTTCCTTCAACTCTGATGTCATCTTCAGCTTTCTGAAATGACATTTTTCTAGCAAAAGGGATACAAGTGCTTTGAAGGTTACTGTGCTGTGTCATAGTCTTGTACGATCTTTTTGATCCAAGGTGAAATTCATCCATGATTTAGTGAGTTTTTTTGTTGTTGTTTTTTTTCCTCCAGCCTCCAGATAAGCACTTGCTGAGACAATGCTGTTTGACTTTGTGTAGCTGGTTTGCATTTTAACAGCTAAGGAAAACTGAGGCTGACAAAGCCTTTCTCTGACAAAGCGTGTGTGAAGATTTATCTGTTCAATCCCTACCCAGTCTACCAGGCCACATACTCTGATTCAGCATATTCTTGTGTAAAAATTAGATGCAACGACAGAAAACCCAAACCTGTAAGCCATCTGGGGTCAGTTAGAGCAGATTTCAGTCATTGGTGATGCACTGAGGGCTGCCCTTCCTCAAATTCCTTTCTCCCTTCTGCATCCCAATCTCTGCCATGCTGATGCAAGAGTAGAGCATGGAGGGAGCAGTGGCATGAAGAAGCAGGGAGGGGGGATGTCAGTAAGAGTAATCTTGTAACTGATACCCCTCCAGACTATGCTGGTGGGCTGGCTGTTGTCATTCCCCAACAGTTTGTTGTCTTCTTGCTGAAGCCTCTCTATAAACATAGGCAGAAGAAGCTTTGTTAGATCTCCTTATGATTTTTATGTGAAACTTTGGGAAAACTTGATTTTCCTCTACTTGGCATAAATTCAGTCTTGGTTTGGAGTTTTGAGTCTCGATGTATTCAGTTAGACTGAATATCTGATAGTTATTTGGGAGTTAACTGAGCATTTTCATACTAGGTTCAAATAAAGTCATCTCTTCTCAGGGCTGAGTGCTGGGTCCA
>WAAB01009582.1:20101-36114 GCA_013389865.1 Piaya cayana | reverse complement strand
ACTGCTGGCTCATGTTCAGTAGTAATATAATTAATTATTACTATTAATTAATAGTAATATAATTCATCTTCAAATGTAAAATCCAATTCCATTATAAGCATATTGTCTTGCAGCTGTGTTTCAGTCTGCTTGCACTCAGAAAAGCAGCACTCGTCATGTTCGTCTTTGTTTCTGTTTGCAATTGCTTTCTAGTGGTAACTAAGTTAAAAGCACTGAGTAAAAACCTTATTTTCTTAAGTCATATGTAAAACTTACAGAGACTTTTCTGGGATCAGATTTTTGTCCTTTTATTTTGTTTGAAGTAAGTATGACTGTAACCACTCCTCATGACATAAAATGAAACATAGATTTAATTCTGACGCTGCTTAGTTAGTCCTGAAGTAAATTCACTCCTGCCAGTGTTCCTTCATTCATTACCTCATCTAATCTTCTTAATTTTTTGTCTGACCCCAATATTAGGGATGAAGTACATTGTAGAGTAGTCTGGGAAAGTATAAATTCATCTTGAAATAATTTTTGTTCATGTTCAGGAGTTCAATTGCATGGCCATATCCTGACAAATCAGGTTTTAAAAGTGAATATTTAATGCTATATAGTATGCTTTCTGGTTTAGAGTCTTTGATGGCAGTTTTGCAGTGTTCCTTTTTAGGATAATAAGTAAGAGTAGGTTAATATGCAGATAACCTTGTTCAGTGAATCCCTGTCAGCCTTATTTTATGAAGTCTGGTCTCCCTTTGGATAGATGGGAATTCTATCACAAACATAAATATGAACAGGGTTTCAGAACATTTTTCTTTTCTTAAGTCCCTTCAGAGTACTGCACCCTCATAGGTATCTTTCCACGTCATCTTATGTTGCTTCTGTCTTTCGTTTTGTCACTGATACAAGCTTCTGGATATCATTTACCACTTCTGTAACAACAAGAAAGTACATGCAAGACTTACAGACAATTGTAAATCACTCTGCAAGAATCGTGGCATAGGTTTTCATTCAATATGTTACTTAAGTGTGTTTTATTAACTGTGCAGATAGTCCTCCAGAACTAAACAGAGCTTTTGTAGTGCTTTTATTTCTCTATTCATGTATTTTGCTGCACTCAGATCTACAGTCTTGTAAATGTCACAGCAATGTTGGAAGATCAATGGGATTTAAGTAACTGAATTTTAATGACTATGCCAATTTACTCAGAAAAGCTATTTTATGCTGAGTATGCACGGTAGAAGTAGGTGCAAGGATATCTGCTGGAGAAGCAGGCATACTGTGTGGAAGTTCTTAGGATTGTTTATGTGAGAATCAATAAAATTACTGACTAGATGACAGGATTATATTAAAAAAATGTGGTCAGAAGACTTGTATTTTAACTTGATTTTTAAAAAGTAATGCTTTTCACAAAATTATGAATTGTTAAGCATGTGCTGAATTCACTCATAAAATACACTGACTTTAGCAGAGGCAAAGTACAGTCTGTTGTATATTTACCTATTTCTTCTTCTTTGAAGATGGATTTAACTGTATGATCTTCTGTATTTGTCCAGAAGTCTCCAGTTCTGAAAGAACTTAGAGATGAAAGTTTCTTAACTATGGTCTTAGTTCAGAATCTGTTCTCACAGCTGCATTAATGGCTATTGGGGCTATATATTAGTCAAGCCTGAATGCAATGTTTGTCTCCTAATTCTCACTAAAATACATAAAGTGTAATTAATCCACTGCTATTGTCTCTGACAAAACCTGTAGTTCTTTGTTAGTATTTATCTATGTAGAAAATCTGCTTAAATCTACATGACAAATGACCATAGCTTGACTAGGCAGGAAATGGATGTATATAATTTTATTTGCATTGTCTCCAAATCTGCTTTATATGGTTTATTGTTTTTTTGTATTTTCTTTTATATTACCAGTAAAATCAGATTTCAGCATGTTATTGCTTTTTCTTCCTTTCCCCTCCTCCCTCCCCATCCCTTTCACTCTCTCCTTCCATTTCCACTTGTACAAATTAGGTAAAAGCCTGAAATGCTACTTAATGCTATTTTATTTTGTCATAGAAGAAAGGCCTGTATACATGTTACACAAAAATATCTGCAAAGCACATACATCTCAGTAATGCCTGAAGCCAAAATAATCATTCCTTATATTTGTCACATTAGGTCCCCCCAAGAGAATGCTTTCAACCTTTACGGTGATTTGAAATCTAAGGATAGCAAAAGAAAGATCTTGTTGAGATTGCCATGAATCAATTTTATCTATCTTTTCATTTGACCTTTCCTCATTATTAAACAGCTACACTGAGCATTTTTGTTAGAGGTTTAGGGTTTTTTTTGAGCAGTGGCAATGAAAATGTTGTAATAAAATGGCTTACAAGAGTGCTGATTCTATTTTATGAATGTTACCATTTATAATGTGGTAGCTAATGTAAGCGCCTCCATGGGAAACTGTATACAGAAACAACATGGATCGTGCAATTTTATCAGGACAATGCAAGTAGATTTCAGCAAGGTTGGTTCCAACTCATCTGTGATAAATGAGAAGATAAGGCAATCAGTGCACACCATGACACTCCGTGCAGCTAGTTAGGCACACTTCAGAACTATTCAGGTGTGCTCACGAAGCTTATGAGTCTTACATGGGGGGTGTCTCAATATAAATACGTCCTTCATGGTGGCCACTAGAAATGCAGGAGTTGCTTTTCCAAGACTTAACCCAGGTCAGATATAAATAATAGATATTAAGAGTTAGTTCTGATGCCGAGGCTGCATAAGAGGCTGTGTATTTCACTTGGGTCAAAAGAATGCATTTTCTTTTTTTTTTTTCTATCTTTTTCTTCTTTTCTTTGCATAGCTCCTCTGCTTGACAGATGCCTGCAAAATTCCATCACACCTTTCTGTGGACCTGTTTGGGTCTTTAAGAGAGAACATTTCAGCCTCTCAGGAGCAAAGATTTATATCCAAGGAGTTCTATTGGCCCTGCACCAACGATTAAAGTCTGCAAACTGTTGCAAGCAGGTGAGTTGTCCCACTCTTTAAAAGTCTGCTGTTTTGTTTCCATTTTCAGAAGTACTAATTGTATAAAACCAATGATTGGCACTGTGTCGTAAAGCAGTGTGACATATATTGCACAAGCTACAGTGCCTGTTAGGAAAATGAAATGCTGCTCCTATAATTGCAAAGCCAACAATAAAGGAGTTGATTGTGTCTCTCTTTTGGTGTGGGATATCATATGTCTCATCTTATCCTGCTGCATACTGTGCCTGACTGTGATGTTCCTTATGTGGAAATTCTCTAAAGCAATCAATTTTCATCGCTTGTTCTGCACATGCAGTTTTTAAGGGTCTCATAGATCTTCCCATAAAAGTGACTTAAGAAGTTATTTAGTTGAAACATCTTTGAATAAATAAATAAAAGACTTCTAACAATAACTTAAAAAAATAAATAAATGTATAATATTTTAAAATCTGAGTATTTTGATTACTATATATGCAATTAAATAAATGTACTAGACATGCATTTTAATTTGAAAAAAACTAGGAGAAAAGATATACTGACTATGCTGTTTGATAGTTTGTGGGTAATAAGATGATTTTTTTATTATTAATCAGGTGGGGGGTTTTAGGAAATATAATTAAAAAACACTGATCTTGTTCAGCATACTTGCTTAAGTTCTTCTATATGTATGAGAATGTACGTATTTCTAAGGCTTAGGTGAGTATTTTACAGAAATAGTAGACATATAGATTTTCCTGGAGAAGTATTATATGGAAATTAAACAGCCAGCTAGGAACCTCAGATTTAAAAATGATCTCAAGCCCCAGAGTTAAGAATGACTGCATCAGATAGATCAAGCTACCAGTCTATGTAGGAAGGGGGAGGAGAGGTGCAAGCAAAGTGTCAGTCACACTGTTTATACAGCACCTCCTGCTGTCAGATCCATAAAGAGAAATGAGAATTGACTTTGGAAGAGTCTATTCCTGTCTAGAGCTAATAGTGGTCAGCAAGAAGAAATCAAACAAAAACAAAAGCAAAAATGAGAGAGCATGTGTGTGTGAGAGAAACAAGCAGAAAAGAAAAAAAAGAGAAGCTTGTTTCAGAATGTGTCTGTGTCAGTACAGTGATATATTAAAAAGTGAGAAATATCTTTACACTTTTTGTTGATAATTCTTCACTTTTAAGACAGTGCTTTCACAAAAGCCATAGAAATGAGATCTATTACTTTCTGGTGCCTTAAGATGTAATATTTACTCTTTTAGAAAAAAAATTCTGTAAAATGCATGCAAGTATTTAACAAGTATAATAATTAGTAAAGCAAAAGAGACAATGGAGTTTTTAAATAATAATTCATATGCGTGTCATTTGTTCAATCCTTTTTGCTTTTCTCGGTAAGAATATATAAAGACAGTTCAGTAATCTAACTTACGTTAATCATTGCTCTGGTGATTATCCAACAGTGTTCAGTTGGAAATTGTAAATGACAAGAAAAATATAATCATTTTAATAGGTTTGAAATCTCTTCTGAAGACAAATGGTTCTTTATATTGAAAGGCTTGCATATAGTCATATGTTTAGTATAACCACATTGGTTATTTTTAAGAGTCCAGCTTACAAGGATAAATGTCAGTACAGCTATGATAGTTAATTGTCTAAAAAAAAAGTACAATTAAAATATTTTAGTAAACATTTCACACTGATTTAAGTGCTTAAAAGAAAATTTTATAGCACAAGGATGTTAAACGTTTTGTGCAGTTGATGTTCTGAAAGCTTGTGTTATTTTGAATTATATTACTTCAAAGATAAGATATGACATAAAATTCAGCTTAAGGCGTCTCTGTTAATTTTGCCAACTGTCTTCTAGCTGAAGTTGTGTTAGTACTGAACATTAAATCATTATATTAACTAGGTTAGGTTATACTGAAAGTATAGCAACACATGTTATAATCTTACTATATTTTGCTTACATTGACCTTTTTTTCCAAATTTTTTTTTGTAAAAAGCACATTGTGATATGATGCAGATATAAGATTAAGATGCATATTAATAAAGAACGAGGACATTCAATCAAAACACTTTGTCCTGTTGTGCTAAGGCCTGACAACATAATGCTATGATGACTGCATACAGTATTCATAGCAATAGAACATCTAGCCATTACTTGACAACGTTAAATGTATTTTCTTGATTTCTGTTATCTCAGTGTTATTTGGACATTTGAATTATTTGTATTTACTTTGTCCTTTAATTTGAACAAAAGGAGAATGGAAGTAAAAAAAAAAGGAAAATTCTTTGATATGGTATTATTTTGCTAAGATGTTATAGTCTGTCCACTGAAATCAAATAGCATATACAACTAATGATATGCTAATTCATGTACTGCTATTAAAATCCATCTGGACTTCAGTTTAAAATGCATGTATTGAATTAAAACAATACATAGTTCCTGGTCCACACTGTGCACTGGTTGCACAGTGTCGTCTTTAGAATCACTGTTGCTTCTTGCCCCACAGGAAGAAAACAGTGAGGAGCTTCCATCTCTTTGCTGTAGTTTTTGTATCCTTTTAAAAAGGATAATCAGCATACTTCTAATAGCATAATCTAGGTGAAGTAAACCAGGTAATACTGACAGAGTGCTTGAACTTTGTGAAATGGTTTATGCTTTTATTTAGATAAAAGAGGAAGGCAGAAAATTGAAACATATCAACATATCAATACTAAAAAAGCATTCTATTTTTTCTCCTTTCTAATTGCAATTACATATCTGTATAATGAGATATAAGTTTCACTAAAATCTTATAAAGCTTATGTTGGCATTTTAATGTTATGAAATCTGTGACTGTAAATACAGTTTTCTGACAGAAAAGTAAAATTTAAACAACAGTACAGTTAGAAATATTCTGCTATTGATATTTCAGATGTTAGCCTTTGGCATCTGTTGGAATTTCTGAGATCCCAAAAATATCCGAAGGTTACAACCAGTTCATTATATATATATGACGTATGCAGTTGCGTGAATGCATAGAAGACATCTTTTGGTCAAGCAACTATAGTTTCTATTAAAAATGTTTTTAGGTGTAAAAGCCTCACCAAAATGAAATTGCTTTTAAATGAGAGGTAATACATAACAACAGAAAGAAAATTATGTCTGATAGTATGGGATGTGGTTAACACTTTCAGAGATGGGGGATGTCCATCTCATTAGCATTCTTCATCTGTAGTGGTGCTGTTGGTGGGGGTGTTGGAGTAGGAATGCCATTGTGCTGGGTTCCAGTGTTTGGGGACAAACACTGCTGTGGAGGGAACGTGTGAAAAGGCCATAGTACTGACAGTGAATGAGGAAGGCTGTGCTTTCTGTATGCTTCAAGCAGGGAAGCTGTCATTCACAGGCCTAGCACAGCTAAACAGAGGCCAAAAGAGAAGACTCAAATACCTTTTAAAATGATATTAATGATTTTAAAGCATTTTTTTCATTTAGAATTAGATTTTATTTGAGCTTTTGACCTATCCTTTACTAAATGATATAAAATATACATGAATATACAGGTAAATAGAATTATTTCATCATTGCCATTGGTAAAGGTTTATTATGGATAATGTGTATATATATAAATATTTGAGAATCACAAGTTGCTTTATGTACAATTGATTTTTAACATGAGTTACAAGTATTTTGCAAAATTTTAATGGGACAGTTAACAAGTATAGCCAGTCCTAAGGTCCTATTCTGTGTGCTTTTATTTTTACTCAAAGTGTGTTATGTGGGCATGAGAAGACCGAGCTGGGATGAGAAGTGACAGGAAATTGTGCTGAATGTTCATTAGCTTGATCTAGCAGAACTTACAGTAATAGTAATTAATCATTTGAACCACAGCAAATTACATTACATTAAAGTAATGGAGCTTCTATGCAAAATACCCACAAGAAAACAGGAGAGAATAAAATTATTGACTGATTCTACTATTCACCACTTCAGCTATGGGAATGCTAGTTTAAATATGCAATTTCAAAACTGCATATCCCACAGCTTTGCTGTTTTTATTCTTGGTTGCATCTATAAATAATTGATAAAGTTTTCCTTATTCTCTTATGCAGATCCATAAAAATATTACTGACTTTAAAAAAGTTGAAATATTGCAAATACCAGAACAAAGGAAAATAGAAATAATATATTGCTTTTATTTTCTTGTGTCATTCTCCTGAAACTGCTGACTCAAGCAGTGGAGGGATGTGTGCTACATGTGATACACCAAATACACATGCAATACACAAATAAAAACTTTACTCTGTAACTTTACTCTTTTTTTACTTTATAAAACTTACCTGTCATCACTATTCAATTAGTTTTCACAGATTTCAGTAATTACAGTGTGAAGAAAGATTTTTAATGACTAAGGGGTTTATTTCCCTTAAAATTTTTTAAATGAGCTGTCAGTTATAATCGTTTTACAGGGGGCTTTGCTGGGAGAAGGTAACAAAATTTTTACCAAGTATTTTTTAATTAGTATGTTTTTCCTATCATTTTCATATATATCCTCATCCCTAGAGTTATCAGAAAATTGTACCAAACAATACTTACCCTGTTTATAAAGCTGTTTTCAGAAAATTATATTCTGACAAAGTTGGTGTAATAATTATTAGATATTATTTGAAGAAAAGTAAACACTTAAATTGATTTCCAGTTCGTCCCAGTCTCCTATTTGTGTTTTTGCAGTTTTTACAAATGTATTCTTAAAATTACTTCAATATCCCAGCCTCTGTTCAGGAACCCCCACTTCAGACTTAAGTATTTGTTTCCTCTTCCTTCCAGCTTCTGCTTTTCTAATTTTATATGACATTGACTCATGCTGTTGAAGAGGTGTTAAGTATCTTTGTTTCCTTCTTAGAGGTCGGACAGAAATAGATTTTTTTTTGTGTGTTTGACATGTGAAGAAACCACTCAAGAAATAATGCCATATTAAAGTGAACTTTGTGTAAAGCAAGATCCTGTATGAAAAAGGTAACAATTCAGCATAGCTTCTTATTAAAAGAATATAAAAATAGTGTTTCGGTAATTTCAAAATTGAAAGAGAAAACTGCCCTCTTGATGGTTCAGATAAGTGATTCTTAGAATGTTGTATTGTTTATAGATTTGAGAGAAATTTTTCCCACAACTGAGCTGCATTTGAGTTACCAGAAGTATTTTAAGAACCTTAAACTTGTGTCTTTTTCTAAGTGTCATGCCTTGAGCAGGCCTAACATCAGTTAAATGAAGTGAAAATTGCATTCTTGTCTTGATAGAGATGAAAATGGATTTCTGGTCATGAAATAGATGTAGTTGTCACTTTTTAAAAAAGGTGTCAGCAGTTTGCTTCAGCAAGTAAGGTGCCAATTCAGTATGACAGTAAACTTGTGATCTGAGCAATCAATAAAATGCTTCAATAACTTCTGCTTCATTACACTTATAATAAGAGGCTATAGATCTGTGGCACATAAAATGTTGATAAAGAGGATATGTAGGGACTTAGTGTGACATTTTGTTTTAGTAACACAGTAAGTGCAATGTTGCCATCTAGAGTTTGTGCATAGGTAATTATTCTGAAAGCAAAAGCTGTAGTGGAAAAAAAAAACATTGATATTTCCCAGCTCTATTTATTTCCATCGTTTAGTGGCATGGATGTCTATCTATATGGAATAGTTAATTTGCCTTGTCACTAAATTGCTTAGGTCAGGAAAAGTTCGACCGTTGTTAGTATTTTTCTGCTTTTTCATTTGGTAGTGTGTAAAAACATGATTTTTTTTTCCCCTCTAAACCAACATTTTAATGCCTCTAAGTAACAATACTCATCTAAACAAATTTAGTTGTTGCCAGCTGCTGACAAAAATTATAACGTTACCATAATTTGACACCTGTAAGAGGGATAACGGGAGCTTTGTAATGACAGTGCGTTAGTGTTGTGATGTTTCAGATTCTGACCAAGTGCTCTTTCAGTTGATTTATGTATTATGAGACCATAAATGGCTCCTGCTGATTTTTCATAAACATACATTGCAGGGGAATTGTCACTGAGCTATTTATCTTGTAAGAAAATTATTTTGATATGTTAAATAGGTTTTTTTCTTTTTAAAATGAATGGCACTTGATTGATATAACGTATAAAGAGTTTACGCTATGTGCCATATTGCATTTCAGACAAATAAAACTTAATTTAGATCTACAGAGTTTTACTTCCCAGGGTAATTATCGGAAACCCTAATTCTTCTGAAATGTATTTTCATAAGATGTGGGGTTCTGTCTAGCAAACATGAAGGATGGGCTTGTCAAATTCAGCAATCTACCAGTGTTTCTTTAGTTAAAAAAATAGTTGAGATTATTAAGAACCAGGTAATTATTGTTTGTATAAAAAAGGCTAATGTGACTAGGTGCACAGATATAGCATATTTATTAAGAGAATGACTGAGTGAATATTTTCCTTTTTATGAGCAGCAGAAAAGATATTGTTTCTGGGCTTCCTTCAACTTTGATATGTAATTTACAAACTGTTTCTTTTTCCATTGTCAGAGCATTATTGCAAATAGCTATAGTGCTCATGTTGTGTGTTTCTGATGGAGAAGTTTGCTAATGCTGTCCCATAATTTTCTATCATAGTTTAATTGCTTATTCTGCACTTAAAATGTATGAGTGAGAGTAAATGGTGGATATCTGTCTGAAATTGTGTGAAGGATTTAAATGAATACTTAAAAAATTTCATTTCTGGATTTATTTTTTTTTAACCATGAACTGCCATTATTTTTTCCTTCTCCCTCTTTGAACATGAATGTTTGCTAGACACATATGGTTCATACTAAAAAATTACCTATTAGTCAAAATATAAACCACAGATGGGGTATGATATTCTTTTGCAAATTAGAAACTAAGCGATCATTTGGGGCTAATGAAGTTTTAATTATAGCAGGGTCCAACATCTTTGTCCAATGCATTTGCAACTCATATTTGATAAAGCCTCACTGACCACAAACCAGTTCAGCATTTGAAGATGGGATGTGCTGAGGTGCCTCCTGTATAACTGGGTGAATCCAAATGGGACAAACTTCTTTGGTAATGACAGGATGACAAAGGGAAATATTAATTTGTTACTTTCCATTTTATGGCCAGTCATGAATAACTGGATCATCACAAGACAACACAGGAACATATTTGAAAGGAATGCATCTCTATACAGAAATGTGAATTTGACTTTCTTGAGCGTTTAGAGCTCATAAGCTTAAAAGTCTCAAGACTTACCTTGTCACTATCTGCAACTACCCAAAAGGAGGTTGTAGAGAGGTAGGTGTTAGTCTCTCCACCCAAGTGATAGGATGAGATGGAATGGCCTCAAGCTGCACCAGGGGAAGTTCAGATTAAACCTTAGGAAAAACTTCACTGAAAGGGTTATCAAGCACTGGAACAGTTTGCCCAGGGACGTGGTTGAGCCACCATCCCTGGAGGTGTTTAAAATATGAGTAGATGAAGTGCTTAGGGATGTGGTTTAGCTGTGGAGAGGTATGGTTGGACCTGATGATCTCAAAGGTCTTTTCCAACCAATGAACTTTATTCTATCTTTGGCTCTTATGACATAAAACAATTGTGATCTTCTGGATCCAGGTTCTAAGGATTTGTTAGACAAATGTTTAAATTCCTGTGTTTTATCTGTCTTTATGCACACCGAGATTATTTCAGTTCATCTCAGACTACCTTTGTTTCTTGGGGACTGTGTAAGGTCAAATTACATCACATTTGCCACGGACTGGAAGTGAATAAATGTTCACTCATTTAGCTGAGTTGACAAAGGACAGATTGTTAAACATAAGTAATCTGAATGCGTGTCTGAGTCAAGGGACACTAGGAGATCCTTCTGGTATAACTAGAAAAGATAAATTTCTGAGTTTTCAATTTTGCTCTATTATTCTGAATTAACAAACATTAGATATATCTGTTGAGCAGGAGAAAAAGTTCTTCAATTATATTGCCCATAAATATTCTGTAAACCCATTCAGTTTTACAAGGAAAAGATTGAATAAAGACTAGTTTCAGATGTATCAGAGTACTGTAAGGAGGCAGCTACATGTGGACTATATCCTTGCATAAAGATGGGAATATACTTGCAGTAGTGTTCTGTTACCTAAATGCAGCACTGCCTTTTTTTTTTAAATTATGATTTAAAGTAAACGCTGCACAATTAGTAGATGGTATACCTTTTCAGTAAGTTCTTCCACTAAGCTTAATAAAAACCCTTAAAATAAAATAAAAAAGCTCAGTTTAGAACTTTTTTTAGAACTTATACTGAAAATAAACCATTGCATTTTACAACTTTGAAAGTAATTACAGAATTCTGTTGCTAAAGTCAGTGAAAGTTGGTTTGACAGATTTTCTCTAAATTACTCAACCACCTACAGGTATTATTGCTGAGATTCTTTTGAAATGAGAATAAATTTTATAGAGTTACAACAGCAAAGTGAAAGGGTATGTTTGATAGATTCTCTGAACTGTTTCAACACCCACAGGTATTATTTGTAAGAAAACAATCATGCAGAGTCTTCAGCTGGTTAGAGAGGGCACAGCATTCCATCTTCACCTGACATCCTATCTGTTCTCTCAACATCCTCTGCCCCCTGCCTACCACCCACTCCTCCCAAAACAATGCTCACCAAGAGAGTTTTGTGTGAATGGACAAGAATATGAATGTTTTTAAAAAGAATCTGATCAGTAGAGAAAACACATTGTTTGTGGATGACGAAAAGGCTTGAGGTGGGAGAAGAACTGTCTTTAGGATTGATTAGTATTCTTCACTTTCTTTTCTAATTAATCAATGTTATTCTTTAATTGTTAGAACCTCTCAAAGGTAATTATTTACTGGTTGAAAAGCTGAGTGTAAGAAAGAAGACCCAAAAGTGAAAAATGAAATTTCATTTGCTTTATTTCTCTTTTTAATTTGATTTTCATGTACCACTGTGGTTTGTCTTTTGAATTATTCTAAATAACTAAGTCCTGAAATATTTAGCATGAGTTCTTCAAATACATTGCATATATATTTACCTATTTAAGTGTTAACATCAGGACGTTAGGTCTGTAAAAATGAGACATTATGAAGCTGTGAATTTTTCAAAGATGCTTCATTCATGTTATGGTTTTATTTCCTCTAAGTCATTTTAATTTATTCCTATAATTTAATTCCTATAAAGATTCAAAGAGACCAGTCCTGTTTATAATGCATAAACTAATTTACTGGATATCACACCATTGTAGTTCCCTATATCCTATACCATAATTTTATTAAAATGTAAAAGCTTACTATTTTATCCTTTGAAATTTGTCCATTTTTCTGAAGATTTTTTAAACTTGTTTCTGTTCTTTTTGTATGTTAATAATCTGCTGCACTTATAATTTTGAATCTGGATGAATTACTTAAATACATTATTAATAGATTAAATACTACAATTCAAAAATTAAACTAATTCTCAATTTATGATGACTTGCAGGTTTCAAAGACATTAAAATAAGTTATTTCTAAACTTTCTTTTTTAGTAAATTGTGTGATGTCCATCTTTTCCTTTGTCTTACTGAACAAAATTTGACATAATCCTTACACTAAGAAATAGACCAATATCTTACTTAACTTTGTGCATCTGAAAATAGTAAAGTGATAAGACTGCCAGGTGCTGACTTAACCAAACATTTTCTTAAGAACACCCAGAATCTGAGAGTTCTGTTGTCTCTTCTCAGAATGCTGCAACTCTGTTGTGTTCAGATCTTATTTATGACCTGCAGTCCTTTTTCCGCAATTAGTGATAAACATCTGTAGCCTGGTACAACTCAGATGTAGTCACCAACCTTTATTTCTTTTCCAGCTTGACTTTATCTGCAGATTATCTTCTGCACAGACACATTGCCCTCTTAAAATTTCTCTATTCCTCTCTGTTTCAGTACCTTGAAAGGTTCATTGTCTGTTTCTATGAGTTTTACTTTACTGAGTGGCAGATAACAGGTTCTTGGTTTTGGGGGATTTTTTTTTTTCATGTAGTCTTTCAGCACTCAAAATACAAATTCTACCTTCTTGGACTTCTGAAGAGATGTCCCAGTTCCATGAACTATATGAAGCAAGAATATGAGGCTGCCTGTACCATGAGCTGAAGTGTTCATTCACTATTAGTGTGAATCTTCTACCATTGTAGCAAAGAACCAACTTGCTAATATTCTTCATTGTGAATTTTTTCCCTGAGTCATCACAGCTCTGCTTCATCTAGCTAAGTCATCTGAGTTCTGTGCCATCTATCAAGTTGTCACACTCAACTGTCTTGTATACAAAATATTATAGATTCATAGAATAGTTAGTGTTGGATGAGACCTTAAAGATGATCTAGTTCTAGCTAACCAGACATGGGCAGCAACACCTTCCACTTAGATCAGATTGCTTAAAGCCTCATACAACCTGATGATTATAATTGATGAGTCACACAATTTTGAGATAAGCAGGGATTTTATCCCAGTCTGTTTCCTGGAGTCTTAAAACAGTGATTGTTCAAAGTAAAAGTGAAGTTCCATTGGGCTAACTAGCAGAGCATATGGATATTATCCTGACATCTCTGGTGTCAGAAGGGAGAAGATGATATAGAAGGAAGAAATGGTATGTGAAGAAGTAAAAAATGGCCCTGAAAGAGTATAACATTTTATATTGTATAAAATTTTAGTTTTAATATATAAATTGAATGGATACTTTGGGGGCAGAGAATAAAGGAAAATATACAGAGGGAAGCTAACAACAAAGGGCACTTACATTGACTTTTAACATTGAATTAATGTGCAATTCAGACAACCATGTTTAGGATGTAAATTCTTTATGCATTCAGCTACACTAGATCAATAAAACACCTGCTTGACATCTGTTTTAATGCATGTGGTTACCCACCTAAGAAGTGCAGTTGGAAATCCTAGATGGAAATTACATTTTAGATACTGATTGATGTTAGTTCATTTTGACGTCTGGTTTATTTGTAATTTGGATTGTAAATGTAATTGTTATAGCATTGTGTTCTGTGTTCTAATATGAACAATCACAGGTGAAAATACACTGTAATCTATTTATTACTATAGAGGAACATTTGTCCACATCTAAAAAGCCTAACTTTACTTAGTTACAGTATTATTAATAATAATGGCAAATGGCTGGCAAATACAAAATATTACATTAAGTCTGTTTTGTAAAACTGCAACAGAAAAAGATAATATTTCTTCTCAGTCTCTTCCCACTGTTTTTAACTCCTTCTCAGCTTACTGAGAAAGTCAATCAAGGCTTGCACTGACCATCTGCTTGAAGGCTGCAGAGTTTTTTAAAACTTGTCAAAATGTGCTTACCAAAAGAAGAATAAGCTGCTGATAACAGTCACTTGTGAATTACTGAAGTGTTTCAAATGTTGTCCTGAAGTACGGCAATGGAATTCTACTGATAAGTGTTTTAAATTGAGTAGTGTAATTAGTCACTTCAGTTACTAATTAGTCACTTCAAAATAAGACATTTCTTATTGTTTGGATTAATAAATACTTCTTTAATATTTACATATTTCTATCACTTGAATAAAATGTTATGAATAAAAGTTATGAATAAAATGTTCCTCACGAAAGGGTCATTAGGCAATGGAATAGGCTGCCCAGGGAGGTGGTTGACTCTCCTTCCCTGGAGGTGTTTAAGGCATGTGTGGATGAGGTACTGAGGGTCATGGTTTAGAGATTGGTGGGAATGGTTGGACTTGGTGATCCGGTCGGTCTCTTCCAACCTGGTGATTCTATGATTCTATGATGCGCAGGTTAAGTCATAATATATTAAAGTGATCAGTTAGAAAAAAAAGAGATGTATTTAATGAACTGCTTCTCCTAGTCTTTAATGACACATGGAAGGAAATATATTCTTGAAGACTCAATATAACTATTTATACTTTAAAAGGTACAGAACTTGGTCTAATAACTAATTTTTCAGGTCCTGTGATAGGAGACTTATCTCACTAAAAAACCTGAAGACTTTGGATAATTCACAGCAAGCATGCTAAAGCCTTCAGTAACTTGGTTTTCCCCTGCCACAATTGAATATAGCACAGATATTTCTGTAAACAAGTTTTGTGCAGGCAGCCAAGTGTCTGTTGAATGCTTTATGGTTAATCACATCTCAAGATCCAGAAAACATAATTAAGTCTGTAAAACAAGGAAACAGGTCACCAGTGCTGCTGCTAACAACGTTTTTTCAATAATTGAGAAATGTGGCCCTAAGTCTTCCAAATAACTGCAGGGAAATAAAACCCAGGATTTCTTGCACTTATCTGCCAGAAGCCCTTATTAGAAGTCCAGATTGAGTTGAGGCTTTGAAAAAGTAGAACTGAAGAGGACCATAATATCAGGGTCAGTCTTGTGCTACAACCAGGAGCCATATCATACAACACCTATCCTTATTAGATCAGATTCCACATGAGAAAAATAACTGGAGATTCTAATCTCAGTTTTTTCTATAATAAGGCTGTCTTAAAGCTTCACTGATACAATGATTTGGTTTCTTCTAATTTCTGTCCTGAAAGTTTTCATGTCTCTTTAATATCCATTTCTTCTATTTTAATAGAATTAATCTGAAAAAGCTCTGCATCCTCTTGTTCTTTACCTTCTCTCCATATATTTTTAAATAGTAGTGATATGTCTTTTCAGCCTTTTTGCCAGACTAAACTAAGTCCTTCTTTGCTTCTTGCATGAGATGCTTTTCATTGCTCTAACCATAATAGGATTCCTTATCTGCATCTATCTTTGCTCTGTGTAGAACATAAGAATCATAGAATCACAGAACAACCAGGTTGGAAGAGACCCACTGGATCATTGAGTCCAACTGTTCCTATCGAACACTAAACCGTGCCCCTCAGCACCTCATCCACCCGTGCCTTAAACACCTCCAGGGAAGGCGAATCAACCACCTCCCAAGGCAGCCTGTTCCAGTGCCCAATGACCCTTTCCATGAAAATTTTTTTCCTAACGTCTAGCCTAAA
>WAAB01009582.1:0-19705 GCA_013389865.1 Piaya cayana | reverse complement strand
CACTCAATGCCTTCATCCAGGTCATTGATGAAGACATTGAACAGGGCTGGACCCAGCACTGAGCCCTGGGGAACCCCACTTGTGACTGGCCTCCAGCTGGATTTAACACCATTTCCCACCACTCTCTGGGCCCGGCCATCCAACCAGTTTTCCACCCAGGAGAGTGTGTGCCTGTCCAGGCCAGAGGCTGACAGTTTCCATAGCAGAATGCTGTGAGAAACTGTGTCAAAGGCTTTGCTGAAGTCCAGGAAGACCACATCCACAGCCTTTCTCTCGTCCAATAGCCAAGCCACTTTGTCATAGAAGGTGATCAGGTTAGTTTGGCAGGACCTGCCTTTTGTAAACCCATGTTGGCTGGGCCTGATCTCCCGGTTCTCTTGCATGTGCTTTGTGATAGCACTCAAGATCACCTGTTGCATGACTTTCCCTGGCACTGAGGTCAGATTGACAGGCCTGTAGTTCCCTGGATCCTCCCTGCGACCCTTCTTGTAGATGCATATTATTTAAGACTATTTCATGGCTTGTTAGGGTGCTTTCTAGTTTAATGGATTTTTTTCGTGCTTTATAGATATACCTTACATTCAGTATTCTCTAGTCAACTGATGGCCTTTCTACTATTAAAAAATCTGTTAAAGATATTTGCTATTTGATATTTTAAAACACATCACAATTGATTAAAAATTCTAAAATGAAGAATATTCTATTGTCCTCAGTGTATTAAATATATTGAATTTTACTTGTAGGTCAGACTATGTTATATGTCATCACTAGTGTACAGTGCTACCTTACTACATTTCTTCTGAATTTTCTGAAAAATCATGCCTTTCAATACTTGTATTCCAATCATAACCTCCCATTGTGTTTGCTCCCTCTGTCATATGGGGTTTCACATTCTGTGTTAGTAGATCAGGTTTGTGATATAAGGTTTGTTCTCTTAATATCAAATGCTTTGGGATTTTTACACATCACGTCTGTTTTTCTAGTCATATAAGGCTTCAAGTAGTTTTTTCAATAACTACTTAACCTTTCCAATTAATGTCTTCTACAATGTTATTCATTCCTCTGTCCATTATAAAAAAATGTGAAAATAATAAAACGCCTCTTTCCTCCTTTTCCAATTCTTATTATATTGGCTGGCAAAATGTGAGCTGATATTAATGCATATGATGGGACTCCCTTTTGAAACTCTGCATCAAATATTTATTAATATAATAACTTATAAATAAAGGTATATTTATGAAATATCATCCATATATTAATACATATCCATTAATGAGTATGGAAATATTTGGAAGAGACTGTGTGATAATATAGCCAGAGTTTCATATCTAGACGCCTCAAAAATTCAAAGTAGAAATTTACTTAGTTGTTCTTCATTCCTTATATCTTGATTCCATGTCAACTTTTTCTAACTCATGTTTTCTTCTGAATTTTCTTACAAAAAATTGTCTGTTTACTTTTTGGAATTGTTTTGTTTCACTTTTGTCATGTTTTTGTTCAACGTAACTTGATAGGGCAGGTGTATTATACATTCAGTACTCAAGTTATAACTGAGAGAGTGTTAATGATAAATCTGCAGAACTGGGTACATGGATAGACAGTTAGGATTCTATTTCAAGTAGGGAAGAGATTCTTCTGAGCCTTGGCTGTGAATGGAAAAAAACTGCAGCTATGAAGTTCCACCACAAATGGCAAGGGAGATTGTCAAGCCTAATGCTCTGGTTAGGAAGATGCAATTTAAATAAAGCTTCCAACTCCATTCTATTAGGTGATCCCTTTGTGAGAAATTTTGTCACATGACAAAATCTCCATCAGGTATTCTGTTGCTTGGTTACCATCACTCCCTTGGGCACATTGGTCTTCCTGGATTGTAGTCAACACTTCATCCATGTGGAGGGCTTGGACAATATACAATAAATCAGATACCCTGAAAACCCTCAGTGAATAACATCTGTAAAAGCTGTGTATTGAAGTTTTAACTCTTCCAAGCTTGTTGCACCATTTGCCTAGCATATGTTACTATATTTAGTATCACATTTTCCCTCCCTTCCCCCTTTTTCTCTGTGTTTTCCTTAAATAAAACTATAAGGTTCCTATGTCATATAAACTAAAATTTAGTTTTGATGATTACCGCAAATGTCACTGAACAATGGACATTACATGCAGGAAAACAACCTGATGTCAAGAAATATAACAATCAAGGAACTATTTTCCAATGGCAATAACATTTACATTGTTTCAAAATTATGTAAGTTTTTGCTCCTAGCAAACCTGCCATCTTTTAAGGAAAGGTGTAAGCAAAGGTGAGTCCATCCTTAATTAATCTGAAAAAAACATATTCAACCACTTACATAAAACAAAGATTTTTAGGAAAGAATTGCTTCTATTGCTCTTACGGGTATATATTATTGCTGGGCTTAGTTTGTAAAATATGTGCAGGATTCTTCTAAAGGGAGAAATTTGCTTAAAAGCTTCTTTTCACATACAATTTAAAACACACAAATGCTTTAGCATGGTCACTAGTTTATTTGGCAGATTTGATTTACTGTTAGCATAATGTAGAAGAATTTTGCAATATTTATTTTCTGCCTGAACAGAGTTATACATAGGTCTTTCTTTGAAAGCTTTTGAGTGTTCACACTTTTTATCATCATTTAATTTATCCTTAAAGTTAAAAACAGACCACACATAATGGAGATGTTATATATGTAAGTATTAGACTTCTGTTCAGCCCTCAACATTGGACCACTCTTACGCTTTCTCTTTGAATGCCAGTCACAGGATGCAATATTACATATTTTTCCAGGGCTGGCATCTGGCTGCTCTGTAAATTTCTGAGGCAGTTCTGTTAGCACTGTTGAGATGCCTCCAGGTCTACCATGTGATTAAGTTGCAGATGGAGTACTTGCGCAATGCACTATTCTTTTTCCTGTGCTGATCATAATGGGGAGTCTGTGGTCCTTCTTTGTGACATGGAGTATTTGTTCATGCTTTAAAAGTACCTATTTGCCGCTTTTTATAAATTAATAAAGAAACCTCTGATTTTTAGACAAAATCATCGTATCATTTCTGACAATAATGTATTGCAGCATACCATTCCAAAGCAATAAAAGACTGTTAGACTTTTAATTTGATGTTATGTAAAAAATTTTGCATGATTGTTTATCAAGACTTTTCCTATGTTTAAATACTAGAAGAGAAAAAAAGATCAGTGGTCATTTTAAGAAAATTATTGAGCAAGTGCGTGATTTGGGATAGCTCTATTCATGGATAAAGAACTGGAGAAAAAGTATGCAGGATAAAGAGGATAATTTCTGTAGTATATAAATGTCAAGTGCTGTTTCTATGCAAATATGTCTCAAATATTTATGGTATAAAAATGAATGGTTTCCGATTATCCAAATGTTGATATTTATGACTTCTGTAATGTGAAATGGTGCAAGTATGTATTACATACAGCATCTAATGCAATCTGGGAGATCTGGATTGAGGTAGGGTTTGTGCTTAACTTTGGCATGTGAAAGGACATTTCAGATCCTCGCTGATTTAAAGTTCTAGTTTTATTATCAGGAAAATCTTTAAGCATAGATTTCTTTTTATTTCTAGATAAGTGCTTGTGTAGCTAATCCTCTCCTAAAATGACAGACTTTCCCTGAGCTTATCCTTACTGTGTTATATCATATTATTTAAGAACTATTAATTCTTTGTCTTCATAACCATCTCAAATTAATATTTGCATAAAATCCTTCAGATCATTTCATTATTTTGTTTAATAGGGTTTCCCTCATAAGATTACAGCCTTTTCCAATAAATTGCAAATTATGCAAGCAAAGTACGCCTACTTAAGTTTGGCAATTTTTCATTGCCAAATAACAATTGTTTCACTGTTCATTTGTTCTAAGGATTACTTTTTAAATTAGTGAACTAAAATGAAAAAGTGCATGTTTCTGTTCTCTTGTTTGTAACCCATAATTTTCCTAAGGCCAATTTAAGGTATATTGTCTTTTAGAATGACATTAAATTAGACTTCAGTCATCTGCTTCCTGTCACTTTCTATTATTTTGTACTTGTTCATCAATCCTTGGGGGAAATCAAAGCCTGTGTGGCTCCCATTTAAATCTGCATAATTCTCAGTGATGGCTGGGTCAGGAGGTGCCTCCCCATGATATTTAAATTTCTACCATAACTAGAGTCATTAACCCTTCAATGACGTAGTCATTCCTATAATCTTGTTAGTATATATAGTGTTATTCATTAGTGCAAGTAAAGTAATATTTGCATCTTCAATTTTATTCCACATAATAATATTTTGATATTAATAAGAATGTAAATGGAATTTATAATAATCATAATGTTTTGTTTTATATGCATTTATTCTTAAGTACATTCAAACTACTTTTGACATCAGTTTTTGTAAAGATCCTGTAGTCTTTTCTTCGCTGTTCTGAAAAAAAATTTAAATGTATTAAATTGGTTTATTAATACACAAATTATTTTGCTCCTATAAGTTAAATTCTGGTTGTACTTCATTGCTACTTGTAAAACTCTGAGCAACCAAAATTGCTACGGAAGGCAGAAAGAATGTTCCGTTGGTATTTGTGATGACACTGCAGGAGTGTTTAGGTAGAAAAGTAAAGAATGCTATTGTATTGCACTAACCTAACTGAGCAGATCACAGAATAAACCATCTCACATTGCATGTGCCTTCTATATTCTACCAAGCTTGCTCAGACACAGGTAAGAATACAGACACTAACATTCTCTATTACTCATGATCAACCAGCCAACAATAATTAAAAAAGGTCACACATGAATGTGAGACATCTTGCATATAATCAGTTTTATCCGAGCAACAGAATGATGGAAGGGTAAATAGGAATCAAATACATTTATAGAAGACAATCCCATAAACGTGGCTGACTAGAAGAGATGAGGAGAATGACTTTTACTGGAGCAGTAAAAGGAGACAAGTTTGAAAGGAGGTCACACTTTGGTATTTAGGAACATGGCATGGTAGCAGCTGATCCTTCAACTGAATGATCATATACAGTGAGTGCTGGTCTGTTTCTTGTCTTGGTTTGACTTTACAGTCTGCAGACTTTACAGGTTTTCAATCGCAGCCTTGAAAAAGGCCCTTAGTAGCTTCTGCAGATTTCCAGATCTAATCAAATGCATTGGTTTTATAAGATGTTCTGGTAAGTTTAGACCCTCATCTTTTTAATTCAAGGCACTGTGCATTTGTGCTCTCTGTAAAGGCACTAAGTGCTGGATAACAAATGGTGGTGAAGTTTGAAAGGCTCGACTCCCTTTTGTCTCCAGATGAACTAAATCATTAATGTGTGCCCGTCTGGGAATCATTCAGTCCACTAGATGCTCTGAATCATACAGAACTGCAGAGAAACTAGGGTTTGAGAACCTATCTGAGCTTATTTTTTTGCAAACATTACCTTATAGATCTCAGTCAAATATTTAAATATTATATCATTTTCACATTTTGGTATCACTTTTACTAAGTTCAATGTATTGACAGATAAAATCTTTCAGAAAATGAGATAGGCAAACACTGATCATCTCCCTCATGTACACAAAGACCTTAATTCTGTGTATCTACTTTACTCTGTGGGGCTGTCAGGGAGATGGTTGTAGCTCTTTGATTTTCTGTGTAGCCTCAGGCCTCTGTGTTGCTTTAACCTACGCCAGCTGGCAGTGGTTCCCTAGGGACCATGCAACATGGGTTTTAGAACTCCCTGCACATTGTCTATTCTTCTTTCTCACTTAAAGCAGAGAAGGCTGCATATACAGTGGACATTAAATGACCTAGCTACAGGCCACCCTTACCAGATAGTTACAGTAAGACTCTAGGTTGTGCAAGTATTGGAGATCCCAGACTAGGAAAAACAGAATATGTGAAAAAGTGTTTGTATTTTTGGTCATGCCACACTGACTGAATAGCTCAAGCAACAGTAATGATCACAGTCTCTCATTTTTGGATCACATCCTCCACATGCTTCTTGGACCATTACTCCACTTTATGGTAGGCAAACGAAGTAGTTAGTATTGGTCAAAGAGCAGGTTGGAGAACCCTTGGGCTTTTGTAATGAATGTATCCAGACATAACTCAGGCTGTTACAGGTAAGATGAAGGAAACCATTTGCTTCATCAGATGTTTTTACCAAAGGGACAAGGACAAGTGCTGGCCCTTCATAGACATCCCAGCTATTTGTACTGTAGCTTTGACTTTTTCCTGTGAAAGGATCCCATACAGTGATTCCAGATAATATACTAAAATCTCAAGATATTTTAAAGGTGGCTGTGAAAAAAATATGTTATTTTGGCTACTGTTTTTAGAAAGTATTCTTCCACTATTTTACTGTCTGATCCAGATGCAAGAATTCCTAAGTTTTCAGTTAATGTGAGACTTGTGGACCTGAATATTTGCTCTATCGAGGCTGCATCTTGTAGATACTCCTTCTCAGTTGAGAGTCCTGCAGTGTCTTTTGCTGTGGCATTTCTAGATGTCTCAAATATACTTTATGATGCCAACTATCTCAATTTTTTAAATAGACTTGATTTGTAGATGTGTTTAAAGTCTTCAAAGTCCATTGCTTTTTATGTATATTCTGTTGCACTAAGGCCTTGTTCTCCAGATCTGTCCTCATTTTGGTTAATCAGTTTGTTTGGTTGGCTGGTTGTTGTTTTAGTGGGTTTTTATTTTGTTTGATGTTCAGTATTTTTTTTAAATGCCAAACTAGTTACAGTCAGTATGACCTTGGTGAAAAGAAGAAAAAAACCAACACCTGAACAATTTCAAAGATAAAGTATCTCACAGTGGAATATTCTGTAATGTAGCAAGCAAAGGCACAAAAATGCATGATGAAGCTGGATAAAGTCAAATGGAAAATAAGAGTACATTTTAAACTGCACAGACAATTAACCTTTGTAAAAATTTATCAAAATATGTTCTTCATTTATCAGTCAAAAAATTCATTTAGTTTTGATATCTTTCTAACATATATAATTTCTGTAGCTAAGTACTGAAATTCCTTGGTGATTTTGTTACCTGGCATCTTAAGAAAGAGGCTATATAATACCTTTTACTTTGTAATTTTATAGACTAAGGCATGGGTTGTCTGTAAATTGTACCTATAAAAACAACCTTATTTGGCCATCAATCAACCCGAAAACAGCAGATCCTTCAGCTCTCCTCAGTCCAGACACTTGCTACATGCCGAACTAAACCCTACAGAAAGTAACACTTTGCCCATTACTTTTCTGTGAATAGAAAGAAGAGTTGGTCACACAGAGTAGTGGCTAGAATACATAAAATCTTGGATTTTTGATCATGACAATTCTTGAACACCTTTTCCTGGCTTCTGAGGATACTACAGAGTTGCAAAAGGATCTTACATGCCAAGCAAAGTAAGGAAGGTACAGGGAAGAAGAGAATGACTGTACCAAAGGGTATAATTAAGACATCGCAATGGTAATAGTATTTTAAAAAAATTAAATGAAAGTAGCCCAGAATACAGGTTAATGTTAAGGCCTCCAGCTTATGATCTGGGAAGAATCAGTGGAATTAGTTGATTTCTCATGACACAAGGATCCTTGTGACTTTGGGCAAACCATAGTACTCTTCCTGTGAAATGAGAATAATAGTACCTCTTCCTTATGTAGTCTGAAGAGAGGTAATTAAAAATAGAAAAATTTTGAGATGCAACAGAACAGACTATATAATGCCCTAAGCTTATGAAATCTGGTGTAACACATTAACTATTTTAGTATTTTCAGTGAAAAGCAAAATGAGATAATATGTGTGTGTCTATAAAAGTTATATAATCCAGAAGCATGATGCTGCAGAGGGCTCAAAATTTTCTTTATTTAAATTCTATTGACTATTTTGGTGTAATATGAGAGTAAAAGGTTTAAAGTATACTAGACTTGCATATTTATGTTACATTTTCTGTGAATGCAAACCAATAACTCAATATGCTTCCAAGACAAGAGTAATAACTGAACTTCCTGGCAATACCTAGAACCTTTCAAGATAAGCACAAATGGAAAGGATGGCATCAGTTCTTTTACAGAGGTAGTCTGAAGCGTTATAAAGCTTGTCAAATCTTTATTTGGAAGATTTTCACATGGAACATGGAAATGGTCGAAAGTTAAGACCTGTGATTGACAATACATTTATTTAAACCGCAAGCCAGAGGTTATGAGAATCAGAACTACTCATGGTGGGAAGGTCTATTGGTGGCTTTTAAACCTGATAGTGTGAATTCAACAGTTGGATTTGGAAAACCCCGTCTGTCTGAGATACTATGGCATCATTCTGTACCTGGTGTGTTTGATTTATTTTTAATTTCGTGAACATACATTCACTGTGGGAAATAGGTTTAAGTTTGCCATTAGTTTGACACATTATGTCTGTTCCAAATTCCTCTCTGCCTTGCTCTTCTGCTGTCTTTTACCTCCACGTATAAAATATAAAATCTTTACTCCCACTTCCCATCCATCTGGCTTTCACTAAGAGGTTAATGAGAGTTATAAATGAGAAGAAAATATGCATTTCTTCTAAATTAATATTTTCTTATACTTTCTAAACATACTAGAGTGTTACTTATTGTTAACTTATGGATAAAACTGATGGAAGACATGAGACAGTAGAACACTTCACATAGAGTACAAAGATCTTAACTATACAGGAAGTACATTCTCTTAGTAAGGAAATACTTTGGTTTCATAAGTAACCGAGATAAGTATTTTTAAATAAAGAGTTCAAAATATCATTTCAGTTAAAAATTTAAAAAAAGAGCATATTCTAAAAATACTTAATAAGAATAGCAGATAGTATACGTACTTTCCTGCTGGCAGTATTCCTCATTTGAATTTACCCTTGAGATTATGTAGAAGAAATATAGTAACAATTTCTGGACACGTGCATTATAATCATCACAGTTGCTTTTTCTGCCATGTTCCAGTATACAGGGATTTTATTTGGTTTATTTTTCATTTGACAGAACAACACAGATTAATTAAAGTGCCATATTGAGAGAGGCTAGTCATGTATTATATAGTGTACCATTATTTTCAGGTCCTAAATATCCTCTCCAGAAATTTTATAAAACCTATATTAAAAAACTATGTACCTTTAAGTTCTTTCAATTAATTGGAAAGTAAATTTAGAAACTTTTTTCCACAAAATTATTCTGTTCATTTATTTTGGACAGACTATCTACAATCCCTAAAAAATTCTGAAATTTACAATGAGGATTTGTTTGTATTTGTGAGATAGCACTTACTACAGGTCATCTTATGCAATACTCACCACCTCCAGAAATCCACCTGTAGTTCTAAGTGCAAAGTTTAGTTATTTTTAAAGAATTCAACTCCTATTCAGGTATTAAATAAAATAACTCAAAATATAATGGAAGTATTAAACCTTATAATTATTGTAGCTTCCAATACAATAGAAGTTTGTTAAAGAATGAGTGGGAGAAAAAATGGGAACAAATTGAGATGTGTTTTTCTTTAAAGCAAATAGACTTTTTATGAATTGTAAGACACAGACTTTCTTTACAACAAGTAAAAAGCATAAAAAACCAAATGTGCCAGCGCTGACATTTCCTGTCTGATGACAACGATGAGATCCAGCCTGTAAAGGGCTTTAAAATGAATGTCTTGTCTAATTTGTGCTCTTCATTTTTATTTCTTTCCTCCCAACTGTCTCATTTTACCCCACCTGTCACACATCACACTTTCACACCCCTACCTTACTTTTTCAGATTTTACAAGCTTTGCCTTTTGTTTTTCCCCATCTTAAACGCGATCCAGCCTTTTCTCTTTAACTATTCACTTTACTTTTTTTTACCTCTTCATTATTTACTTTCCTTATCTGTGTGCTACCTACTGTTTTATTTCTTAAATTAATTGTAAAACTCTGAAGGAAAAATAGAACAGTAAATTTAAGTATCTTTGAATGTAAATAATAAAAATATTAGTTCTTAAAGTCATGTATGATTCCCTTAAAATATAAGAAAACAGTAATCACATGATGTTCTTAATAATATAGTTTAAATGAAACATTAGCAGATTCCCTAGATATACCATTAATATCATAAATGCTTAAGATATTTATTTGCATCTTTTTAGAATTCTGGTATTCTTGTCAGTATTTTGTTATTTCTAGGCAGCTGAGCAATAGCAGAGTTGTAACAAACACTGGTAAAAGGCATGCAACTTGCGAATCACTAAACTTTTTTCATATATTGATTTCTAATATGTGAGATATAATTTGACTTCTCATAAATTGACTCTGATTATATATTACTTACTTTGGATTATTTCATGCTCCCTGAGAAAAGTACTCACAATATTTGGCCTCAGTAGCTAAATAACAATAGGTAGTCTATACTACTAATTTTATTAATTATGTTTCTTTATTAATGGCATTTAGGTCTGGACTGATGTCAAAATATCCTTTGCTTTTGAGTGTTAAGAAATTTTGTTAGAACACCTAAACCACTTAAATATAGATGCAAATAACAGAAGTTGAACTTAATGATGTCAGTGTTTGATTTGAAATTTGGTTTGCTTGCTTGAGGTGTCATATAGTCTTAAATTTTTAACTAGTTATTGTCAACAATAATTGATAATTTAATTTAGTTTCTTTTTAACCTGTTGAATCCTTACTTTCATAGATCATTCCATGTCTTTTTATTTCACACTGAAATCTATTTTTTGGCTTTACTTTAAAGAGGGCACTGCTTTCCTGTTGTGATAATCCTGGATTTATTTTATGGTTGGGTTTTTTTCAAATATCATTCTATTTTTTTCATTTAAAATTGCTAAATATGTTCTGTAGTGCTGCCTGTCACACATTAATGTCAGTGACTCTAAGCTATGTTTAAGTTATCCACTGGCATCTAGTAATTATCCAGAACCATGAAATACAAGTCAATATCCTCTGATGTGTAAAATTTCAATTCTGTATGTAATTCTTCTGTCTTAAACACATCCAGAAAAAAAATCTCAGTTTAACTTTTGATATTAAATTTTGTAAAGTTTCTGGGTTTTTTCCTTATAGGTCTTTTAAACATGAAAACACTGTAGCACAGAACAGCTTAAACACACGTCCAAACTGAAATGGTATGATGGTGACTGCAAAACATAAGTCACTGTAACCATGCTTATGGCTGGCTCTGTAGGAACTTCTCTCATAATTTTGGTATTTTCATATTTTGATTTCTTTAAGGCTTTTCTCTGTGAGGGTTCTTATGAAAGTTTGAAACTATATCAGATTTCATCATAATGGATTTTGTAGATACGGATTTCAAACAATTGAATCTCCATTACACAGAATAGTCTAAATAATTGGCAATTTTCATCTTGTAACATTCTGAAGATGTACAATAGCAGTACTGTAAATGAGTATAACACAAAGCTCTTGCTTTCTTCTAAATCTTATTTTCTCTCCTCTGTTTTGAGATATTGCTTCATATCAAATACAGGCATATAGACACAGTGTATTCGTATCAGATGCAAAGTATTTGAATTCTGATACCTTTTCATCAGTTGTACACCAAGAATTCTATTTTTTAAATGATATCCTGCCAGCTTTTTCACAATCCATTAATTCCTGGATCAACATCAGAAGGAATGTCAGAGCTGAGTGAAATTCTTGTAAGACACAGATGTCAGGATCAAAAGTCAGAGACATTCTCAGAACAGCAGGGAAGCAGGCTTGTTAGACCTTAATCGTAACAATTAGTATCTGCCATGTGACATTCTCTATACCCTGCCTATATTTCTGTTAAGTCACAGGCATGCTGAAAAGAGAAAGTATTTACTGAAGTTAGGTAGAAATGTGCATGGGCTTTTGGATGTATTTCCCTTTTGGTCTCTACTTGCAAACTTTTCTCTAGTGCCTTGCCCTAAATAGTAAAAACAAACAAAAAATCATCCCAACTTTAGATTGAAGTAGTTTTACATCAAAAATACGTAATTCTGTTCAGAGAAGATTCTATTACATGAAGGTATTCCTTTAGTATGTTTGATTAATGATTAAATAATCTTCAAGGAAAAGGCTGCTGGTAACTAGATTTATCCACACCAATATGCAGTTTGCCTTGTAGTAAAAAGAACCTTGCATTCTTCAGAGTTAGTGGTTGACATCATGCATGATTTACAAGTTTTGTTGTTTGTAACCATCCTAGCTTTGAATACTTACTTTCAGAAAAATCTCAGAATTCGAATAAAAAAATGTTATTCAGTGCATTAAACAGAGGACTATGAAACGGTCTGACTCCTTTCTACGACTGTATTACATTACTGTATTGGCATTCTAAGTTTAAGCAAATATTTCAGGAACAGACAGGTTTATGGACCTGTATTGTTTTTGCCAATTTTTGGTGTGTTATGCTATAGGCACATGACTGCTTATTTTTACCACAACTCTTTATACTTTCTTAGCCTTCCTTTAACTATTACATTGATGCAGCAAAAGTGGTCAAGCATGGAAAAAAAAACCCTTTTCATTTTGGTGTAATGGAGAATGGAATAAAAAAAAGGAGAGAAGAAAAGTATCCTCAAAGTGAGGAAATAGAGTCTTTGAAGCAGTTTAAAGTGTTAATTAATATTAATAATTTATATAACACATACAACATTATATATCATATACATAAGTAATACTAAGTATAGCAAGTTGTTCTTGTTAAAGATGGGAAAGTTAAGTAAGGTATCAAAACCAGCTAATATTTTCTTGTGCATTTGAGAAAATATAAGGATAAGTGCAACATCAGAATAGCAGAATGGCTTAAGAGGTCTCACTGTTGATCTAGAGACGTGAGATAAATTTTGCTCTCTAATCAGGCTGGAAGGAGTTGGCTGTTTTGGCTGGGGAATTCAAAGTGGCTGAGTACAGGACTTTGAGGAAGAATTTAATGACTGAAATCAATTAACAGAGGGAGATGGATGAAAATAGAATAATAGATTGAAAAGTAGTTATGAAAACATTATTGTAGACTGGATATTTCAGTGCTCTGTATCTCTTGAAAGGAGAGGAGAGGCTCTAGAACAAAAAAGGATAGGCACTTCAGACAATCATTTGGGATAATGACTTTAATGAGTATGAAAGTGAAGAATACCAGGAGAGAATGGATTATGCCAGTGGTATGTTCTTCATAATAATCAAATAAATATATTGTTAGACAAAAAGGTAAAGTATAAGCAGAAAGCTAGTTACAAGTCTGGGAAGATTAGGTCAGAAGCAGGTCAGAAATTTCAGCCTCAGAAATGCAAGAGGTGGTGATAGGTCATAGGAGAACAAAATAATTGGAGAAGATTATACCCTTTTAATTTTTCAATTAAAAAATCAGATCCGAAAAGAATAAGGAGGTAGAGAAGGCACATACAGGAGGAAGGGTCTGACAAGGAGTTGTAGATGGAAAAAAGAGCAATGAGACTGGTGCTCTGTTGTCTGTAATGGTAAACAACAACTTTGAAATCTGGCCAAACTATAAACAGAAATAGCAAATGTTTAGCAGACATGACTTATGCTCTCTCAGTGTAGAAGCAAGAACTACCCATTGTGTCAGATTGCCTCCTGAGCATTTACGTTCAAGATATCTCCAAGGATGGAGACTTCAAAACCTTCTTGGGTGACATATGCCAGTGCTCAGTTACCCTCAGAGTGAAAAAGTGTTTCAAAATGTTCAGATGGTCCTTCCTGTATTTCATTCTGTGCCAAACTTCTCTAGTCCTGTCACTGGGTACCACTGAAAAAAAGCCTGTATCTATCCTCTTTGCATCGTCCCTTGAGCTGTTTATACAGATTAATAAGCTCTCTGTGAGCCTTCTGTTCCCTGGGGTGCTCCAGTTCCTTAATATTCTCCATGGGCCTTAGTTAGACTCCGTGCTATGTCCATGTTTCTCTGTACTAAGGAGCCCAGAACTGGGTTATAGTACATCTCCCTCCTGCTGTAGACTGCTCTGATATTTTACAAGCTGTTTTGCTCCAGCATGCAGTAGGCTGTAGCAGAACTTGCCATCTGTCTAGATACTGTGAAATACATAAAGGTGATGTGAAATAAAACATTTTTCTCCCATACACATTTTAACTTTGTCGATTCAGGTGTGTGATGGAGCTGTCCTTCTTCATAAGATGAAATGTGTGCAAAAAAATTATTTTATTTGTCTGCATTTTTACTTCACGTCTGATATCTTAGGAATTTTGAGTGCACATAAATAGTAATAACACTTTATTCTTATATGCCACATATTTTGCATGTTAATATCCAGGAGGAAAATAGCAGTCTACAGGAAAGCCATTAATCAGAAGCACTAAATGCCAAAGGTAAAAATTAATGAATTTGCTAATGGCTTTTTCTTCTTCTATGCCTGCTGTTATCATTCAGCTGCTTTCATTTATCTGCAGTTTCCTCACTTTTCAAGAGTATTTACACAAACATGCCCACTTTTAGCATCAGAAGTGTTTAATACTGAAATAGCAGCTGCAAACAAGTAATGCTCTTGGGTGACTTGACTGGAAACATAGAATTACTGTCTTAGAGAGAAAACAAAGTCTGTGAGAAGCTGGACATGAAAGTCTTATAACTAACCAGATATGCCAGCTTTTCAAAGCCTATATGCATTACACTGAAATTGGTGTGTTGAGGCAGAGGGTTTGATGTATGAGTCTTTGTTTTTGCCTGGTAAGAGAAATTCTTCAGCAACTGCTAAAAAAGTTCTCTTTATTTTATATTTTTATTTGAGAGAGGTTTGTCCTCAAGCTGTGCGTGTGTGTGTATTTTGATAGTATTGAAGAACAAATAAGAGTAAATTAACAAGAGAGTAGAATTATGTTTTGGAGAGGCTTAATTACCTCACCCTTGATAATCATCATGGCCAAAATGCTAGCAGAATAACAGTTTGTCTAATGTGCGTGTTCCATTTTCCTACCTCTAGGTTTTTGGTTGTTCGGTTATAGACAGATATTTATTTTAATTTTATTTCATTTAATTTTTATGTCATTCAAAGAGGTAAAAATTCACAAAGTTATAACACTTAAGATTGGGTTTGGTTTTTTCCTTTTTTTTTTAAACATAAAAGAATTAAATATCTCCTGAAAATAACTTTTAAATCCCAAATGTATTTAACATTGTTGTAGTTAGTTCTGTAGTATCTAGAAGCTCTGAACATGGACAAGCAGAAATGCCTGTAATTTAATGATGAGGAAGCACAGAACATAAAGACCTTTCAGTGTAATACAGAATACACATTTGAACACTTATTTTGTTGATAAGTCAGTACAAGTGTGTACTTTACTTAGCTCCATTATTAGCTCTTAAAGGTTTGAAGAGGTTCATCCCTTCAGACCTCTTTAAATAAGCTCAATATTTGAGCTTTCCTGACTTATACATGCAGTTTGGTATATTTATATATATGGATGGATATATGTACACACACACACACGTATATACAAATGTACTAATGAGAGTCCATCTTCAGCCTAATTCACCATGTATGTGTGTATATTACCCTCCAGGACCAAATTATATATTTTATGTCTGGGAATGTATTTTTTTCCCCTCTATAGTCCGTATAAAGATGAGATACACTAAAAGCATTTAAGACTCAAAAGAGCTTGAAGCAGCTAAGGTGACTGGTAGACTTGAAGCAAATATTCAATATAGTTCTGATGTAAATTCTCCTGTGCTGGGGAGAACCAAGGGGTACAAACATGTTTTATTATTACTTTTTGAGAAGCATCCTGTTTAAAATGTAACTGGACAGAGAATGGATTACAACACTATCAGGAGATTTTGATATATGGTTTTGAAGGCACTAATTTCTAATACTTGTCTAGACTTTAACTTCTTAAACTTTGCTATGGAAATGAAAGTGTTCAGACACAATGCATAACAGAACACCTCAACTATACTTTTATGAGCTCCAATAACATGCAGCATTTTGCATTCACAAGAGCATTCTATATTAATTTACTTTTAGCTACAAGTCAGAGTTAAAACCTCTTTTTATGCCAAAACTGTAGAGACGTCTAAATCTAAAGAAATTAATGACTTATTGAATAGTAGAAAAGACAGGTCCTTGAGAGTTTTACTTATTAATAAGCCTTTCAAGTAATTAACAATATTGCTAAAATTTAGCAATGTGATGATGATAATTTAGATATTCTTCAGTTACTGACTGTACTGTCATTGACATCTGATAAATATTTATTCTAGCCTTACTCTTTAACTATCATCAAACTGCAACTTCTCAGTTCCTCCACTTTGGAAGGAAGCTGTATGGTTTTTGTCAAGAATGACATAACCTTAATTAGCTCCTATCTCAAGTATCCTGTATAACATTTGGATTTTTTGAGATGGCTACGGTTTATTGTCTTCTTCCAACTGACTGTTTGATTGAGTGTCCAACCATTGGACTCTTTGGGCCTATTCAATATTTTCTTTTTTTTTCACTGTTGACATCTGCACCTTATTTGTCCTCTTTATCTTTTCTGTCTCTCCCTTGTTTCCTAAAAGTTTAGTGACATTCAAATTCTACTCTTCTTTCTTTTGCTCTAACAGTTTCTGTCATTGTTTCCTTTTCTTATTCTGAATTCCTTCATGCTCTACCTCTGTTCTTATTTTTTCCCACTACAAAATTTCTTTTGCTTTCTTACTTCTCCTAGGTACCCATCCTATCTATTATTCAGGTTTTGTAATTTGTGTATTGAATATACCACTGTTCATAGAGCACAGCAAGCATTTTGTCAGTAAACTTTGTAGGTACCTTACACTGTTTATGACTGTCTACCTCAAAGTTATCAATTAAATCTCTGTGCTAAAAGCAGCTCTCTCGAATTCTTAACTAGCAGACATCTGCTTTGCACCACTAGATGTGATTGGCAGGTTAGGATTAGTCCAGAGAACTTTCGTTCTTGTGATAAAGCCAAAAAAAAAAAAATCCAAACCCAGCATTTCTTTGGGAATAATAATGATTGCAATGAGTGATTTGGGATGCCATACTTAAGCATCATATTGTAGATCTTTTACATAAGAAAGAAATACAGATAGTTAAGAAGTACAGTAAATAAATTAATAATAGCTTAGCACAGAAACATTTGGAAAACCTGAGTGTTAAGAAATCAGATGGTCTTAAAAAATGTATTATAATTATAAGTAAAAATTTAGAAATTACTTTTTTATACCACTGGAAATTAACATATCTACAGCTTACATGTTCTTGCTTGCTACAGAAATTAAGCAAACCTGAATGCAAAAAAAATAGTATTTGGAAGTAGGCAAGGATTTTCCCTCTATTCATTTATTTATTTAATTATTTAGATAGACTTCATAGTATTAAACATAAAGTTGTATACTATATCTACAACCATGTCAGGCAGGGTTTGTTTGATAAAAGTTGGAGAACCGAGATTTCTTGTGCCATGAATGGTCTTTATTGAAAAGCCAAGGACCTTTGCATGACACTGAATGGATCACTTGACTGAAAAAAATTGTTTCATTGTTCCCTATTCCACCTGTCCTTTTGACAGTCTGTGATACTTGTATGTTTAACTTCAAATATACAGCATAGTGTTATTGTAATTATTCCTGCATTCTGCTAAAAGGAATAAATTATTTGCAGGTTATGTGATAAAAAAGAGAGACCAGATGAAAACTTCTGAAAGTTCACCCCGATGGTTTGTAATTAAATAGAATTGAACCCACGTCTCCAGGATTGGGACAAAATAACAGCTGTGTTGATTTGATTACCAGGAACAGTTAGAGAGTTTGTTAGACACAGTAAGAGGAAAGCTGCATAGACTATACCAACCATAAGTAATTCTGAATGCCACTTATGCATAGAAATTCAAAAGAGATTGCTGGAGAGAGAGAGTTCTACTGCAGATTAATAAGAAGATAATCTAAATCACCCCAATTTTGTGCTTGGTTCTCAGAACTGAGTACTCAGCAATAGTTCTGCAATAGGCAGCTATTTGGAATGTCTACTGCTCCTCTAAACTGAGTTATTTGCCTTATTGTCTGTTGAATGAAATCCTCTACTGTTCATATTTATTTACGTAAGTTTATATTCAGAGTTTAGAACTCTTAGTATAAAAAGCTTTACCCACGTCAGTCCGGCATAAAGCACAAGCCAGAACATACTATTTTTGAGTCATAGGTTATATAAATCCTGGAAGTGAAAGAGCGTGTCTAAGAGCACTCTATATTTTGCCTGTGAAAATTATTCACATACTCAGTTATTCTATTTAAAGACAAAGTTTTGGCTATGATAACACCTAGTTTTCAGTGTCACTAAATGTAATTATGCAAATTCAAAATTAGATTCTAATTTATTCCTAAAGGGGGTGCTGGAAGAGAAACAAAAAAAGAGAGTATAGAGAACTGAAACTAGAGAGAGTTACAGACCTCTTCACAACTGCACAACACCTGGTGATATGTTAAGTGCCAGCATTAACTACCTTCCTCCCTCATTTGTTTAAATGGTGGAATGTGTACGTAAACCAAATAATAACTGTGATCTTTTGTGTCCATTATATTGTGGGGTGAACATTTTTTTACAATTTTTTTTTTTTAAATACAGAAATGAAACAAATCCCCTCCCCCCCGAAGTAAGTAAGAAAGAGGTGAGGCTTTTCCAGGTAGTGATTCAAAATGACAACAGAAACATTTTTCTTTTAGATTGAACTGGAGAAATGGTATTAACTTACTGAAAGTGTTGTAGCCATGTTTTTCTCTTCTTCACACCCTTTTTAAGAATGTATTCATTTTGTGAAACATTTCATTTGTCTTATTATAAAAGATGCATAAGATCATAGGCCATTAGTTTCAGGTTTTTTGTGTCTTTCACCTAATGCTTTTGCACCCTTTCAAATCAATCATCCTTTTATTTAATATCTTAAGCCTGCACGTTGTTCAGACAGTTGACAATACACCCAAGCTTTCATGTCTAAGACACTTACTTTATACCAATCTGATGACAATAATTTCTATGTGCTTCTAGTTTTCCTGCTCTAATTCTGGTCAAAAGGTGTTTTATATGGTATCTCGTCGAGGAGTGTCTGAGTGTGCTAGGAACAGATTGCAAAGATGGTCTCAGTTGTTTTTTAGAAGAAAGGCAACCATGTTTCATATGTTTCAGTGGATGACAGTTTCTTGGCATCATGTTCACATTGCTATCCCATATAAGCCTAGCAGTGAGGCATTTGGAGAGTTTTTTGGGGGTGTGTCACATGGAACTAGGGTTCTTGGTTATTAGTTATTTGAATTCTTAAACACCTGGCTCAGCCACACAGCTCAATGATGGTACCTAGCACACAGCTCAGGGTGGATGCTCCAGACAAGATCTGAGTAAGACTCTTGTTGTAGTTGCTCTGCTTGCCAGAAGTTGCTAGGGTGCCAGGCATTGGAAATAAGAGCAAAGAAACTGTCTTTCACTAATCCCTTTGTGAAGAGCATGCCTCCTACATGAGAAGGAGGGTATAATCCATCTAGAATACAAAGGATCTGGGGATTAAGGAGAGATGGAATGGAGGGAATAGGAACCACTTGGGACAGAGGGTTAGGAATATGCAAGACAGGGTGAGGTAAAATGTGATGTGAATGGGAAGATGGTTTAAGTCATAGGCANATGTGAAGTTGTTCATGCTACAAATACCATCTCTACAAAGGAGCATTTTCAC
>WAAB01009581.1:60288-108366 GCA_013389865.1 Piaya cayana | reverse complement strand
CTGAGGGGAGACCTCATTGCTCTCTGCAACTACCTGAAGGGAGGTTATAGACAGGAGGGTGCTGGCCTCTTCTCCCAAGTGACAGGAGACAGGACAAGGGGAAATGGCCTCAAGATCCACCAGGGAAGCTTCAGTCTGGACATCAGAAAAAAATATTTCACGGAAAGGGTCACTGGGCACTGGAATAGGCTGCCCAGGGAGGTGGCTGAGTCACCATCCCTGGAGGTGTTTACAGGATGCGTGGATGAGGTGCTGAGGGACATGGTTTAGTGTTTGATAGGAATGGTTGGACTAGATGATCCTGTGGGTCTTTTCCAACCTACTGATTCTGTGAAATAAACCCCAAGTAAGATTAATCAGATATCAGATTTTGGACTTGTTACTATAATAGTGCTATTGAATGTGACCATAATGATTGTGTTATTAGTAAAAACCTGTGTCAGACTTCATACTTTGCTTCACATTTAAAAAACAGAAATGCTAAAAAAAATGCACTAAGCAATTCTTAGACAAGAACCACAGAACCAGTTTTGGAGTGAGAAAGGGCTACACTAAATTTCAGGCTTCAAGGAAAAAAGAAAATGACTTCTCTCAGACAGCAGCAGACACATTCTTGGAAGCTAGAGAGTCAGGGGGAAAAAGTAATTGTTGTCCCTACTGTCTGTTCAAATCCCATCTGTGAAGTAACACTTGCACACACAAGTCCTGGGAGGCTAATGGAGGAAAGAACATAGCTACACACCTGCAAAGCAAAGAGAAAGGTTGTCCTATTCCATGAATAAGCAAGACTCATTCTATTTTCTTCCTCAAAACAAAGGAAGAAAATATCATCTGTTGACCTTTGCAAGACAGTTTCCACCTTGACTGCCCCTCTCCTGTATCTGCCACAATGCACAAACACGCATCCCATCCATACATGTGCACTGCGGGATTCAGCTGTGGAATGAGAAGAAACAAAATGCTGCTTTGAGGAATGCGTACCTGCAGGCTTGCCAGTAGCAGGTGAGGCCCAATTTGGTGTCTAGCTGGCATCCTTCCCAGTCTCCAGTATTTGAAGGCAGGCAAATAAATCTTCACTGGGTATTCCTGCTGAGGACAAGCAGAGTACCAAGGCTCAGCAGAGCCGTTTTCAGGGCTAAAGCCAGTAGGAATTTAAAAAGGATAGGAAACTCTTCTCTAGAGGCCAAGCAAAACTATGGCAGACTGATTTCTAGGGATTTGTCAGAATGTGAGACAAAGGCTGGAGGTTTGTTGGCCCACTGGAAAACTGGAGTAGGCAGCTTTAACCCACAGAAACATGGACTGTTCCTGCAAACACAATGACCATCCCTTTTCCCCAGTTTTTCAAGAATCTGTGTAGGCTTCCTGAATTTCATCTGAAAGGAGAGCAAAATTTCTCGTGCTCTTGTTCATTATAATCTGATTTACAGTGAAGGCAGGTGGCTAATTCAGGTACAACTTTCTTAGGAAATGATGAGAGGGAGGAAGATACACGCTGCTCAGCTCAGGTACACAGAGATGTTTTTTAGACCTTCAGTATAAACCAGATTTGCTGCTGTCAGATGGCTCTATATACGTGCCGTTATGCTGTTATCCTGCAATGGCAACTCCTCCAGCACAGTGCCTGGAACAGTTTCTGCATAACGTGTCATCACAGCTGCTGCTGTGTATTTGGCTTGAAGTTCCACCTCTAGGGAAACCCATGCCAAACTATTCATAATAGTGGGCTACAATTTATGAGAAATGACTTTATGCCCTTTATACATGAGAAAGGCTCAACGTATCAGTCCATCCATTAGTGCCTTGTTGGTTTAAAGGGGTCCTTTATAAAGCAATAATATGGATACTTTGCTTCTTGATGGCATCTTTCTGCAAAGAGTAACATAACATTTTCCAATCATAACCAAGTATTTAACAGCCTCCAAAATAATGGAAGATAGGCAAAGGTGAGCATGTCTGTTACTACTGTACCTTGGCATTACTGAAGAAAAGGAGGCATTTGCAAGTCAAAAGATTGCAAGTTCCTGGCTGGGCTTGCTGTCCTGGGCTTCACATTACAATACTGCTGGAAAGAGGGAGAAAGGCGTGTCACAGGCAGAACTGTAACACAGGGTCAGGAAATAAAACTCACCCTGTCAGGGGAATCAAGCTCACCAGTGAAAAAGTTTAGCTGTGCTAAATTCTCTACCTTGTGTGTGGGTTGTGCAGCTAAGAATTTTTGTCCGCATAGTCGGCTTGCAAAATATTAAAAGAAGGTTGCAACCAAATCTCAAAGAGAGTCGCAGGCTCAAATCTACAAAGCGCTTAAGCAAGACCTTAGCTTTCAGCATGGGAGTAGTTGAAAACAACACAATGTAACCTTTTTTTGCCAAGTCAGGGCCTAAAGTAAGAATTTGCTGTCTCATTTAATATCTTGTGGGGAATCTGGCACAAAGATACACAATCCTTCACTGTTCACTGTATTAGCCTCCTGAAAGTGGGCAGATTTAGCCTCTCTCTCAGCTATGAACTCTGTTCTCAGATAGAGGTCATCCCCAGCTTCACAGTTTTGAATGCTGATGTGGTTCAAGCATTGCCAATTTTCCTGAAAGCTTAGAAAAAAAAAATTGCCCTCTGCACTGCCCATCTCTTTCAGCCTTTTCCTCCAAGGAATAGTGTAGGCTGATAGAAGGAAGCTCTGGAAGGAAACAAGTAGGGAGTATAGTAAATCTCCACTTTTCATCCCAAAGTTGCATTNGCTCTAAAATACAGTGGACCACTAAGTAGCCAAGTTTCTGTGAGCCAGGCACCCCTGCCAAGCAAGCTCATAGCTATCTAATTCAAATCACATATTTTATCCAAGCCTGCCTGTGACCTTCCACTGAAGCTACAGAATAGGCTGGTTCATTTTGGTCTCAAACTGACAGTGATAACTCAAGCTGAGCACATGGTCATCTTTTCTGGTCAGATTTCCTACTAAATTCCTTCAGCCTGTACCTCTAAGCCACTTCTTGCTCTTTCATTCAGAATATCTTGATTTCTCTCTTCTGTGCTTTGTTGCTGTAACGCACATAATTAGCTGGCAGACAAAATGAAAACAAACAAATGGAAACAAAAAAGAAAATAACCCTACCTCCACGATAGTTTGATTCTTCCCTGAGCAATTTGTCTCTGCCTTACACACACTCACAATTCACCCCATTTAGAGTGAATGATTGAAATGATTCATCCAGTGCTTACGCTGAAAGTAAGAGAAGGACACCTGGGCTGTCTGTAAAGATAACCAGGAATCTGCTGCAAGCCTACATTTTGACAACATCCATGTTCCTGACAGCATAGATAATTGAACACTCTGCATACAGGCACCTTCCCTAGGGGGTAGACCGCAGAAAGGAAAAATACAGCCCCGGACTGTAAACCCTTGCCAAGTACAAAGTACTCTGTTCATCCATTACCCCACCTTGTCCAATTCCTTACATCCTCCTCACAGGCATGGGAGGAAAATCCTAGTAGGACTATTAAAATCCGCAGCTTATTTCCAGGTCGTTATCTAAGGGTTTCTTTGCCTTAATAGTTAGCTGTATAATGTTTTTTGTAAATTACGTTGTTCTTGTCTAACAAATATGTGACACATTTCATGTGACCACCACTGAGCAAAGGGCATGCCATCACACATTAATTTCATTAAAACAACCAGAAGTTTGATCGTCTGTGTAGTGGCATCTCTAAATATCCCCTCAGTAGCAGAATACAGTTTAAAGGATTATGCTTACAATGCAAAAACCACAGTTAGCTTTTCCAGTTAGCCAACTTCCCTGTAAGTGGTAGGTCACTTTTTTTGTAATATTGTCCATAAGTCACTCCCAGAGTGCAACTCAGAAGGTTTTATAAAATATATGTTAAGTCCTATGTATTTTATTGGAAGTAACCTCGTGCTTTCAATTAGCAATATTGACAAATTAAAGAAATCTCAAGTCAAGCACTACATTCCAAAATAAAAGGGTGGTATTTTCTTCACGATTTTATTTTCCTTTGGACTCATCTTTTCAAGCTGACGTCCAGAACCACAAGGACTACAAAACTGGGTTTTAATTTAAAGCTGGGCGTCTGAATCTCAGTTCCCACAGCTCAGGTCTTGAGATCAACACAAAACACACGAGACATGGCAATACTGAGACAGATAAGCATATGCTTAACTGATTTGCTTTGTTTTCTTCCTGAAGGGATGAGGTTAGGAGAGGAGGACAGTCAGAACTTTAACCTCCAACCCTTTCACCTTTGAATCCTTACTCAAAAGCTTCCAGGAAGGAAAAAGGACTTTGCAGAGTTTAACAAATCCAGGCTCTGCTTGATTAAATAGAGAAGCCCTAGGGCTGTACTAATTCCTAGACCAAATGAAGCCCCTCAGAATAGAAGGAAACTGTGAGTATAATAGGTAGTAGAGCTGCTTGAGTTCTTTTACATTATATATCCCTGGCTCCTAAGCCATTATAATGCTTCTGAGTGAATACGGGAAAGATTTCTCCACCCAAAACACTGATCTAGTCCACTCAGGGCACAGCTGACTACTGTGACCCCTGGATTTCATGCACTACAAAGCATAGTATAGATTATGCAGTGAGAGAGGCTCCAGGAGATTCTCTTTTGAGGAAGCTAGGAGTGTATTTATGAAGAGCTCTAGTAGACAGATATGTGTATCATATCTGGCTCTGCCTGTACAAAGAGATCCAGGAAAACAATATACAAAGTAGAAAAAGCTAAACTACTGTTTACAGAAGAACATGCATTTCAGAAATGGGTTTTTTTCTATTGTCAGCTTTTCTTCCTGGTCTCTCAAAGGCAAGCTTTTCTATTATTTCATACCAAACTCAGTTATACCTAGGCTAGCCATCAAGTTTTACATCAAAAACTCTTTGGTAGCTTGGAGTTAGAGTTTGATGCAAAGCATCCAGAATTTAGAAAGCAATTTAAGGATCAAATGATTCAGCGTAATGTTTCTGCAACCTGTAATTTAAAGGGCTAAAAGTCTTTCTGCAGCCATCAACGCTTTCAGGGTCAGGAGTTTATTTTTACTCTGTTATTTCACTTGGTAAATGGACTGTAGGCGTTTAGGGGGCTGGCCAATCCTAAAACTGGAGCTCAGCCTTTAAAAATGGTTTATCATGCATAGTGCTTTAGTTTACAGAATAAAAAAAGGAGGGGCAAAGCCTAACTCAGTTTTGACTATTGCCAATTTCACATACACAGAAAAAGAAATTTCTCTAATTACTAACAGGCTATCTGTATTAGAGTATAACAGTATTTTTTTAATTATCTGATTGAGGCTCACAGACTCTGCAATAGAGTTTCAAGTCTGTAATTTTCTGTAATTTGATTTATCTAAACCAGGTCCTTTCTTACCTCATAGCAAAAAAAAACCCAAAACAAAACAAAAAAACCAAACCAACGTTTACCTCTCTTCAGAAATACAAGTATTCTGAATTCAGAAACTGAACTGAGAAAAAAAATTAGATGATTGGCCTGGTTCAGTTACATATTACACTATGTAAATAGATTATTTTCATACCTTTTCATAAAAAGCTCACTAGCCAATCTTGACTCTCATTAACACCTTTCAATCGCAGATTAGCTATATATTTCCAGTTAATAATTTTTAGTCCATTATTTATTGTGAGGATCTGTGATTTGATAACCAGTTCACACAAATATCTTGAGAAAGAACTGTAGCACTACAATAATGAAAAGGAACTTAAAATTAACTTTTAGGCAATATTTTAGCCAAACTTCCTGAAGTTCTTCCATAGTCTGGAATACAATTAACTCCTGAACAAAAGCAAACCAGATCCATGCTTTATTTTGCAAGAAGAAAATTAGACTTACTGAGGACAAAGGCTACTTACAAGAAAATACACATATTAATTTAGGCATTCAGTAATTTTGCTGAAACAAAGAACGTCTGAGTAGCTTGGGATTTCATAGCAACAAGAGGTGACATCATTATATCATTAGTTCAACTTCAACTCACATCACAGCTATTGAAATTTATTGTGGGTTATGGCTGCCTGATCAGCCTAAGTATGCAAACCATCTTTTTGGTTTAAACCTGTTCCTAAGTGTTAAAAACCAGCATGGAAATCATTATGACGGCTGTTATTAATCGCTCTGTTGCAACCTGGGCAAAGGAAATTGTGAGGTGACCCTTCTACATCATGGGAGAGCCTCAACTGGCACATTTCCTCAAAGCCACATGGTGCATATTCTTGGTTTATTAAAAAAAAAAAAACCACAAAAACCATACCTAACCCTCCCTAAAGTACACCATCACCACAACAAAAAAACACTATGAAGCAGCAATTAGAAAAGATGAGGGAGAAAGGAAATAAAAGTTTACAAAACCAAGTATTTTTCACCTCAATCTCAGTTTTGTCAGGCTTGAGACATTTCAAAACCTCTTTGACGCTTTATTTCCATGCTGACTTAGAAGATGTGTGAGTACTACAACAACCAAGGCATTGACTTCTCTATCATCATCTGATTAATTCTGATTTCCCAGCTCTAACACAAAGATTTGTGGATGTTTCTGCTTTTTAAAGCAAAAATGGCTAGTTAAATTTCTTGCAACACACACAAGTAAGTAATCATTTGGATGACATTAATTCACCCAATGAACTTGGACGCAGCACATAACGGAACACAGCCACATGGGGAACTGTCAGAGTTATCACTTAACCTAGCAAAAAATACATAGAGAAACAAAATATTGGAAAGTCATCAAGATGCCTTGAGAATATTCTGTTTGTACTCATTAATCGGAATGATTAAAGAGGTTTTCAATTGTTTATACATTTTCAACAGGAAAATAAACATATCTTCAATTTCAAAAAATGTGACAAACATTTAGGATAACACAGAAACGATAAAACACAAACTCTACATAAAAAGTAGAATGAATAAGGGCTAATTACAGGCTTACCTCCACCCAGCAATTCAAGTAAGAAATAAGGCTTACATTTAAGGAGCTGTTTTCTTTCTTTTCAAATGTAGGAGAGATTGAACCAGTTCATATAGTTTATGTTCCCTTGAAAACAGCTACAGATTTTCTTCTTCAAACAGTAAGAGCATACCTACTGCTGTCAGGGCTGGGATTTCACTTCAGCCAGCAGCTGAACTGGTTCTGAGCCATTTCCCACCAGTGGAGGTTAATATGTCACACCCGTCAATTATCACATTTCCTGGCGTGGGCTGCCATGTGCTTAAATAATAGCATGATAGTGCATGCACATGCTTCTGTATGCAAACAACAAATTTACACTTGCATCCTGAATGATTTATTTTGGTTGCAGGGGAAAATATTGGGGGGGGCAGAGTGAATAATTCTGTATTGCCCCCATAACATACAGTATAAAATCCATTCACAAAATGGCACCTGCCCCTACAGCCTGAAATTTAAAGGTCTGGTATTCAGAAGATAAACCCCAAGCATTTACACATTATTCACACCTTTATTCCATGATAGCGGACAATATTTGAGATTGTTATTTGTTCTTTTAAATATGTCAAGACCAAACACCCCTGTTGTGTCTGCACTTGGTGCCATGCCAAGGGGCGCCTGAGCCACTCCAGCATACAAAGCTCTAACCATAGTGTCTGTGGGTGGCTACAGGTCCTCGCTATTTTGTGAAAGAGAGCTGAAAATACTTCCTTAGTTGCTAGCAATAAGCAGGTGGAGAAGGGGGCTGGGTGTAAATGTAAATAAAGCTCACTTGCTGATATGTTGAGGTTTTTTCTTGGCTTAAAACATGCTTGTGTACACACAGACACATACATACTCACATACAAATAAAGACAGGAAAAGACAATATGGTAAGTTATTCTGATCTTCGATTAACTTCAGTGAAAAAGTAACAAAAGTCATTTTAGTTTACACAGAGGGACAGTTCTCAAAAAGCACAGCACGTGTAAGACAAAATACTCCTTCAATACACCTGAAAAAAAAAAAAACACCCTGACTCCTCTACAAACTAATGATCATTTTATTAACTCATCTTACTGCTCTCAGGCATGAATTACTTTGATTTTATCTGGATCAGTTTGTGACACACTCAGTTCCAAGAGATCTTGCTTTGGTAGCACAGGGAAGACCCCAACCTGCCATCCTTCATTCCGCCTTCAGTTAGAAAAGGGGAAACCAAACTCAGCAACCCACCAAAGGGGGAACAAGAATTGGCTATGAAGGCTCCTGGGTTTTTTCATTTTGTTTTTCCCTTTCGAGGGAAAGCTGAGATAGTTCTGGGGTTTTTTACCTTCATATATGAAGCCTGTGCAGAAAGGAGAGGAGCTCTTATTTCAAGCTTCTCACCTGAAGTGGGAAATTACAGTGGTCAGGAACAAGCTGCTAGTTTGGGTTTGTGTGGCAAGATTTTGGTGACAGAGGGGCTACAGGGATGGAAATATTTAAGGAGCTGCTAGAAGTGTCCCCCAGGCCCAAAAGAGCCAATGCTAGCCAGCTCCAAGACAACCCAGCAGCTGGTCAAGACTCAGCCCATCAGCAACAGTGGGAGCACCTCTGTAATAACATATTTAAGAAGTTGCAACAGCAACCGAGAGAGAGGAGTGAGAATACACGAGAGGAACAACTCTACAGATGCTAAAGTCAGTGAAGAGGGAGGGGAGAAGGCTCTCCTGTTACTGGAGCGGAGATTCCTTTGCAGCCTGCAGTGAAGATCATGGTGAGGTGGTCTGTCCTTCTGTGATGGGTGGTTACAGACCAGAGGCCATTTTGTGAGCATCTCCAAGCACTGAACAACTTATGCTAAATGAAACATAGACATAAGGCTTTGCAGCTGTGTGTACATAGTTTTGCACGTATACACCACGAATACAAAGGCTTACACGGGCTCAAAGTTTCTTTTACAACACTAAGCGACCGTTCTGTTGTAATGCTCCTCTTGTTTTTCAGTGATAACTTTTCTTGGGNCTAACTGATTGCTTGTTGCTAAAAGAGAATTGTTGAATCAGCTTATTAAAACAATAGTCTGTATGAATCGTGAAAGGTATAAGAATCTGTAATGAACTCAATAAACTGGCTCACTGGAATCACATTGATTCGTGAAGTGATGAACCCGTTCCTCCGTCACTTCTGTAGTCCATGGAAGTCCATAGTGGAGCAGATATCCACCTGCAGCCAGTGGAAGATCATATGCTGGAGCAGGTGGATGCACCTGAAGGAAGCTGTGACCCTGTAGAGAGTACACACTGAAGCAGGCTCCTGGCAGGACCTGTGACCCTATGAAGTACCCATTCTGGAGCATTTGCTGGCAGGACTTGTGACCCAATGGGAACCCATGCTCGAGCAATCTGTTTCTGAAGATCTGCAGCCTGTGGGAAGGACTCACATTAGAGAAGTTTGTGGAGAGCTGTCTCTTGTGGGAGGGACCCCACGCTGGAGCAGGGGAAAGTATGAGGAGCCCCCCCTCTGAAGAGGGAAGAGTAGCAGAGAAAGTGTGATGAAGTGACTGTAACCCCCATTCTCTGTCCCCTTTCACCACTGAGGGGGAGGAGTCAGACAATTCAGGAGTGAAGTTGAACACAGGATGAAGGGAGGTGGGAGGAAAATGTGGTTTTAGATTTGGGTTTATTTTTATTTTCATTTTCATATTTCATTTCTCTACTCTGATTTTGATAAATGAAATTAATTTCCCCAAGTCAAGTCTGTTTTGCCCATGATAGTAGTTGCAAACTGATCTCCCTCTCCTTATTTTTGACCCACAAGGTCTTTGTCACAATTTTTCTCCCTCTGTCCAGTTGTGGGCAAGCAGTGATAGGATTGCTTAGTAAGCACCTGATGTCTAGCCAAGGTCAACCCACCACAGCTGTGGTAGATATTTGGAAGCGGAGGAGGTGTTTTTCTTTAAGGAGGGGAAATTAGGGTCTATTTCCTGTTATCCACATCTCACTATGGCACAAAGAAAAATATAAAAGCTACACAAATGAAAGAACTTGGGATGTGTGTGATTCCCAATGGGAAATAAAGAGAAGCAAGCAAAACATGAGCTACAGAGACCTGAGGTCTGGTGTTTTGTTAAAATCACTCCTCTTTTGGAGGGGGCTGTGATTCCTAAATGTGCTGCTGTTGGCCTTTTCTATAGGTTTGCTGAGCTGGTAACTGTCAGCAGCCTGTTCTGTCCTCTTCCCCATTTTCCAGTGTTTTGCCTAATATAATATAAAACAGAAAATGTCTATTCTCATAAAGCTTCACTAGAATGAAATTACACATTATCAAGCTCCTTTATCAGAAAATACATTTTAAAACAAAGGACAGATCTTTATATTAAGTTAGAAACCTATTAAGTGAGTTATTTTTAATATGTTAACTAAGTTGTATGGAGAATTCTGCGGCCCACACTGGATCCAGGAACATGTCGTAAAAATGGATGAATACATTATTTTTCAAATGTTGTACAGAATAATAATCTAGAAAAACACTTATACGTTATAATTATGTGCTATTTAGGGTCCTTAGCTATGTAGACAGGTGCTATATATAGTACTGTTATTTTCAGTGTAAGATCTTCATTTCATTCAGCTTCTGTGTGATGTGATTTTGATCATCTCTCAGGAATGTGCTTTCTTGGATATTTTTATATCACATTTCCTTATCAAAGTTATATTTTTTGTAGCCAAGATTATATTTACTATTCAAGAGGTCTGCAAACTTCCCAGATCAAATTAATCAACTGAGCAACTTCTGGAATTTCAAATATAGTCCCTATGGCAATAAATAGATTTTACTGCTGAATTTTATGTACAAGAAATAAAGCAGATACTTATTTCATTCTACAAATTTATCATGACAGCCAAACTATGCAACAGGGCATTTTGGTGCTGCCCTGTGGCTCTTGTGAATGAAAAACGTATCACATATGATGTACCTTCTAAGAAGTTAATGTCTTCACTGTATAACAGTGCATTGAAATATAATGGTGTGCAGAACAGGGTGCAAAACAGCTTGGATTAAATATATAGGAAATGAAATCCCTTCGGATGACTGTCAGAACTAGTCTGCCTCCATTAACGCAAGACACAAACTGGCACACTATCATTTTTATACATAGTTAAATACCCAGACTCTGATTTCATTAATCATTGAGTCAGGGCTGAAAACTTATCAGGCAGAGGGCATTCCCTGCCTCCACATGAAATGCTGTTTACTAAAATACTACAGATACACTGCATAATCTAAATGTCTGATATTTTAGCAGTAATAATGACACTTGAATCAGAGGTGGTTTTTCCCTTCTCTTCCCCTTTAGCATGAATGTATTTTCATTTCTGCAACTCCTACTCCTCTAACAGTGGCTTTCTTAGACCAAATTAGAACACGAAAAGTTTATTTTTGAGCATCTCACTGTAATCATAGGGATGTTCAGAAGTGCAGAGTTTTGTCTCCATCACATGCCAAGTAATCAGTCCTATTTCCTTAAAATTCAGGGAGGAAATAAGTATCCCTTATCTGGAGAATAAGCTGGATCAGCCTCAAAGGAGATGCCAGAGGCTTAGAACCTCCTCTCTTGCAAAATGGATCCACTTTCCCAACTCTGTCTCAAGCCAAAATGATGGTCACACCACAACTCTTCTGGAGCTGACTAAGCAGATGTTCAAGTGGTCTACTCGGCAACACTCACTATTCTTTCAGCATAAAACTGTACTTTGAAATTTGCCAGTTGAGTCACTAATAGCCTCATATTTATAACACAAACTGTGATTCATTGATGATTTCTCTGTTATTCTTGGATTTCATACCAGGATAATTGAAAGAGATGTGTCCCTCCATTCTTCCAAAATGTATTGCAAGGAGCTAGAAAGAATTTTGGAGTCCTATGTAAACACCTTATTAATATGCAGGGTTGATATTTCATATGCAGCTACTGTATCATTGCAGGATGAAATAACTTATACACTATTTCAGGCAACATTTCAAAACACAGGCCCATTTTCATTTGCATTCTTTTTGCAATAAAAAGTAGATGCAAGTCTGTGCTACAAAACTAGGTTATCAGAGGTATAAGTCCTTTATGGGTACAATCATATACTTTAATGTTTAAATTAAGAAATTAAAAATTACAGGTAATTCATATCATCTGGAAGAGGGGTTTTTTGAGATCTCTTTCTTGGTAATCAAACTAACATCCAGACTTGGGAAGAAATATTGAACTGCTCCTAGATAGAAGTTTTGGTGTCAGCTAGTTTATTACTTTAAAACTGTTTCCTATAAAGGAAATAATCATTGTAGACGGTGCTATACTTTGAGTAGGGCAAATTGTTGTGATTTTCAGGAAACTAGTTTGTGGAGCTAAGCTAAAATACCAATCATAACAAAAATACTTTTTAAAAAAAGTTATATCTAGACTATACACATTGTTGTCTGAGTCTGCATCTGCTATTGTTAAGCAGACACAGAATTTTCCTCCAAACTGGATGAAGAGACAGCTACCACTGGTAATCCCTGCATGCAGGCATGGTGTTACGGTTTAAAGTAGATCTGAAAACTGAGCCTTACCATACAGGAGCTCAAACTGTTGATTATTCTCTAATTCCCACTGAAATTCTCCCACTCCTCTTTCCTTGGTGTTCAGTCTCCTTGTTCAAGAGGAATCAGCGATCCATAAAATTAAATAACATATTGCAGCCAAATTCTACTTAAACAATGGCACTATTCAGGAAAATAAGGCAAACAGGATTTGGCTCTAGTTATGAGTGCAATATTGATCCTGGATTGTGTATATCTTAACAGACTAAGGCTTTTGTATGCAGTCACTAAAAAGAGCTCAGGCAAAGCAGTGAGGTATGAAAATGTGTCATTTTGCTATCAGTGGAGGTACACACTAACAGCATTCTCCCTTGACCCTCTCTCTTTCTCTTTCCAGTTTACTGGATGTCCTTTCCCACTAGTATAGTTTTTTTCATCCAGTTATCTCCACCTCTTTTTGAACAGTTCCTTCTGTGATCACAGACAATTGTTTCCTGAATTTTCTTCCAAATCTTTCTCATCTGTTCTTCTTTTCTAAATCCTGGCAGAGTATAATCTTTTTTTTTTTTTTTTAATTCATTTCCATGCTGTTGCCAAATAAGCTACTCAAGACTATCCCCATCCTACAGCATCACAAAGCCGGCCCTGTTCACCATGGCATGCAGCTTGGAGGCAGGACATCAGGACTTCAAGGAATTTGTTCATGTTAACAGTGAAATTAAATAAGAGGGAAGGGTGTGTGGGGTTTTTTGGATTTTTTTTAAAAAGAAAAGCAGTTTGCATACAAAACTTTCCTCAGCAAATGCCATTAAGAGTATTATGCTCTAGCTCTGTTCCTCGTATAAATATGACTGCCGGTCCTTTGGTTGTTTTGTCAAGTGATCGTATCAAACCTGCTGGGGTAAATAATCTTTTTTCGTAGGGAGTAACACTCAAGCAAGTTTCTGCTGTGTGATAATCCAGAAACATTTTGTAAAACATCTTGTAGCAGCCTACATTGAATGTGTCAGTGCTGTATCTTTGATTTTGAGCTAAAAATCTTGTTCATTCTTCCTGCAGTCCCATTGAAATCCCTCTCTCTCTGGGTATGCTGCAGAGAAAGACATATCATTTTAAAAGAAAAATACACTTGAAGTAGTTGAATCTTACTAGTTTTAAAATGTCTGAGCATTGTATATTCCCAGGATCTCTCTGCTTGCATCTCCTTGAACAATACAAGCCATTATTAAGAACATGAATAATGTGGCATGCTATCATATTAGGATATAATTAAAAACAAGACAGCTAAGCCTCAAAACTGTACTGAACATACCACACATATTGTGGTCTTCTGCATTTGTTCTGAATTAAAATCCCACTTCTTATTTGAAATCTCACCTCTGTTTTCCCTACACAGCAGACAGTGCCTATGTGGACAATATTTGATTAAAAAAATCTGTACCCTCTGTACCCACCTGCCTCCCTGAGCATCCTCCCTCCCTGGCTGTTGGGGAGGTCTCAGGGCACAGTGGAAGCAGGAAAACTTCACTCCTTGTGGAGCTCCCTGTGGTGTGGTCAGACTGTTGACATGCAGGAAAACCCAGTCCTGCCAGTCTCCCACGTGGAGACAGCATATTTTCCCCCTCACTTCCTGGGGTGGCAGCTTCCAGTCTGCAGCAACTTCGCTGAAGCCTCTCCCACAGCAGAAGGACTAAATGTTAAAATGTGATCATAGCCAGAACTTCCTCGGGACCATTAGGACTGGTATAAAACTGAATTAGAGCACCCATGCCTTCTTCCATCAAGCACTCTGTTCTCAGAGACAGTTTTCTCTCACTAATCTATTTACCTAACCTCAAATTTTACTTTAAAAGCCAAGAGCATGTTGACTCAAGAACGTGTTGGCAAGTGACCTAATTCTACCCAGCTATCAGCTGACTCAGAGCCAGGAGTGATGCCTGGCAATCATAGCCTGCTGTAAGAGCCAGTACTTCATGACTTCTCTTTCCCTCTTCCTCTGCTGTTGCTGGTTGACACTATAGAGAAGTAAGCTGAGGGCTCTCCACCTGGCTACAGGCTCTGTGAGTGGCCTGCTGATTTTAACTTGCCTCCTTCACCCCTATCTTGAAGAGTAACCAGACCTTAACCAATGTCCATAACGCCCACCTAGAACTCCATAATCTTTTCAGAGTTGTCATACTGTAAAGAAAAAAGTAGGGCTTTGTTGGTCTGAAAGAACAGAGATCCCCAAGGATAATTAGGTGTTCTAGAAGAACCTGGCGGCTGCACTTCTCCAGCCAGGAATCAGGAGTGTTCAGAGACTTTGACGATGACCGATACAACTATTTGTTGTATTCATTACAGAAATATGTCTGGAAAAGGTCTTCCCAAACCTGCCTGGGATCACTTCCAAAAACAGCTATGGACTCATACCAGACTTGAAACTCTGGAAACCTGCTGAGCAAGGATGGAAGCTATAAACAACTTACGTGCTTTGATGAGTGTTTGGTGTCGAGATTTTCTTTTGTGGTTTCATCAGAAGGGGTGAGTGAACTGATGTTCTTTCCAGGTAATGTGGCTCAGCACACAATCCTTTATCTAGTCCAAAAGCTAAGCTAGAAAAACACAATTACCTGTTGCCGCTTTTGACCAAATTTAGAGCTGTTTAAAATGAAATGCTTTTGGAGTACAGGTACAAGTACTAGAGAGAACACCCGGCAGGGGTTTCTAATGCCTTTGCTTGCATTCATGGACTCTTTCTAGCTCAAGGACCAGGTAGTGAAGGTCCAACTCTTTTTTAAGTGCTAAGTTGTCTGAAATATATCAAGAAGATCAGACTTCAATCAAGAGCCTTGAACGGCTCTTGGAGAAGTATCAGACTATTAGAAAGCCTTTCCCTATACACCATGTCCTGTATCAATGAGATCAGTTTTGGTAGCGAGGGAGTAGCTGTTTTGTTTTGGGAGGTGGTTGTTATTTTTTAGTCATTGAATCATGATTTTTTTTTTCTCCTACTGTGCTGTTCTCAGAATGACATATGGCTCAGAAGATTTCAAATCTCTCAACCCGTGCCATGGACTTTTGGATTCTTGCTAACTCTGGTGGACTCATAAATTCTAGCTAAGTATACTTAGTCCCTACCTCATGAAGCAGAGAGACCATTGGCACAATGGTATATTCTCACTCCAGGATCCAGAAGAAGAGACATGTTGAGCTGCCCATTCAAGCAGACAGCAAGACCTATGATATGAGTCTTCAGGTGTAGGCAGAGACAAGACTGTGACAGAGCAGTAAAAATAGTCAAGATCAGTTCTTGACAAAGCTTTCTTCCAAGTTAGAGGTGCTGCTACAGAGGCTATCTTTGGAAGCAGGGTCAGTGTCTGTTTTCTAGAGCTTTCAAGGTCTACCACCAAAAAGCAAAGCAATCTTGAAAGTTTTTCTTGTGCCTTACTTATTGCTCTCTGTGTGGTTCCTACCTCACCAAAGTATCAGGTTGTTACTATTTGTAATGCTTTAATTCAGGAAGCATAGATGTCACATCATTAAACAATTATTTATGTATTCTAGACCTTTGCCATAATTCATATTGAGATGTGTTAATTTATTTCTTCCCTGATGTTTATAAGGCATGACATCCTGCAAGCAACCAATTCTGGGTCTCTGTTCTCTTTGAGATTTAATCAGCATTTGAGAGTTATACCTGGTATTATGCCAGGGTAACTAGAAAGCAACAATGAGCAAGCTTTCAAGCATTTGGCAGTTCCTTTCAAGCAGACAGAATTTCAGAAGTTGATGTGAAACATGAAAAAAAATCCAGAAGCTAGCAGATTTTCTCACTTTCAAACTCCTCTTGCCCCGAAATAAAGAAACCTGTACTTATACAAATAGTGCTTAAAAGTTCGTTAACAAACCATATCATTATATTCTAGTTTCTGTCAAATAAAAGCACAGATAAGTTTAAACTAATTGTTTTCAGTAGCACAATTCAATCCAGCATCAATGTGTCCTGGATAGGTTAAAATACAGATCCAGGGAAAACACAGTCAGAGATTCCTTCAGTGGAGAAAAACAGCTTGTCATTTAACATCTGCAAATAAACAAGGCCAAGAAAGTTTCATGGATGATGTGGTAGAGAGATTGACTCCATTATTAATATTTTCTTATCTATTTTATTAGTCCTAAGTATTAACATCAAGTTAAATAGAACCTTGGACTTTGAAATTTATGTATGACTTGGTTCAATTATTTACAGAATAACTGTTAATTAAATTTAATTCATTTAGAAATAGACACATTTGTAAGGGCAAGTATTTCCCACTTTACAATGAAGAGTTCTTTCAAATTTGAGGGACAACAATTAAAGTGCAAAAAAGAGAAAAATTATCAATATGGAGGTGTAGCTCAGAGAGACATAAATATTTCAGCTGAAGCCAAAGAGCACTGAATAAGCTTCTCTGGCTGAGCTTCTGCTGACAGGATTGTCCTTCACACTCTAGCCTTAAATCGTCACATCATTTACCTGGCAAGAGAGAAGAATTCATTTGAATATAACATCTCATAGAGCCACCCTGATCTTTGAACTTCCACACAAAAAGTATTAAGTTGGAGGCCTCCTACCCAGACCCTCCCATATTTGGAACCTGCAGCTCCTGGCTTGATTTAGCTACATGACTTAGCCTGTTGGTTCTTTTTTTTCTCCTTTGGGAAATAAGCTAAATAGGCCACAGGTAGCAGAAGATCCCTCAAAAAACCAACCACCTCATTGAAACCATTTATGTAAACTAATATATATATATAAACACACACATGTCATATAAAAAGGGACCAGGGAGCTGGAGCATGTGAGACGTGAAGAGAGGGTGAAGGGCTGCAAAATTTTTAGAAACTTTAGGTGTCAGAGAGACTAAAAGAGAAAGAGGGAGAACAAGGTTGTGGACACCTGGTTAAGGGCACCAACAGGGGTGGGTGTCTCTAGAGGTCAGGAGAAAAAAAAAATCATGTGAACAGGACCTGAAGTTGTCTTAGTGGAGCTAGAATAGACAAGGAAGTGAAACTTATCCGGAAACAGGGACAGGAGCAGAGATAGATAAGGCATTTTAAAGTTGTAATTGAGATGGTGACTGGTGACAGTGAGCAGTGGAGGACTGGCAACCAGAACAAAACAAAAATTGTTTGAAAAATAATGTAAAGGTACACCTCCAGCAAGGCCCTCTGCAAGAGAGCAGAGATGGTAACTCAAAGCTTAGCTTCTTAGTGAGCTCTTCCGTGCTTTAGTGTAAGCTTTTTCATTAAATATAAGGCACTTGATCTCCACATAAAAGCTTCACCTAAGTCTGATAGTTACAGTTCTGGATAATTATGTGTCAGACAGCCGGCCAAGAAAAAAAAAAAAGAAGTGGATTTAGCATAAGCAGGAAAACAAAAAGAGAGTCTGTAAGTGTGCTCTACCTGCTTATCCATTCCAGGTAATTTACTGAGGAACAGGACTTCAGTGGATCCTTTCAAGACCCACTTAAGGGAGTAAACATTAAAATATCAGAGGTACAATCAGAGTATTATACAACTGCAACAGAAAAAAATGTAGACACAGATAAAAACTGCACAAACTGCTATTTTACTGTGCAGTTATAACTGGTCAGATATAGTAGAACTTGCCAGTAGATGACAGTAATCAAGGCTCACTGAAAGAAATTACAGTTACTGGATAAGAAAATACTTGAAGTACATTTAAACCTGAGCCAAATTCAGCATGAAGCAGAAAGCCGTCAACAGTTATCCTATGCAGAGAACAGAACAAACAAGTCAGCACTTAGGAGCACAGAAACTTTTCATTTTGTTCCCTAAAAACCTACGCAGAATCCAACCATTCTCCAAAACAGGAATTTTATGCTAATCACCAGTGTGAAAATGAGAGTACAAAGCAGGTACTTTATTCCTATGAGCAATTTAATATGCCACCGGACTCTTCTTTTTCAGACTGGATTTGCCTAGCTCAGTGTGAAACAACACATACATTTAGTTACTAGCTGTGCTTTATTTGCATATCAATGCAGACATAAACTAGAATACATTGTTGGCCCACTTTTTTCTAGCACCTGCTCAAACCTATGCAGCCAACCCCTCTGCATCCTATCACTTGCTAAAACACCAAATGTGCAATCACACCAGCCAGAGAGGAGCAGAAATAGCTATGGGTATGACAGCTTTGGTTTCTCTGTTAGCACAATGCAAACACCCAACACATGTGACTCAATTCTGTTTGTAAGTCCCTTTTCCCATACATGTTTAGGTCAGATATGCCTGTCTCAAATAGCCATCCCCAGGTATAATGTCAAACATAACCATTTTTTCTTCAAGGGGCACAAAATTCACTGTTTTTTTCAAGCAGATCTATTCCTTCACAGTTAAAGAAGTCTTCTCTGACCACAAAATTCTCCATGGATTTATTTGGATGAGGATTTTAAGGCATAACACAAGGTCTTATTAGCTATCTTGATCTTACAAACACCTTCTAAAAGCTTGGACGAAAGGAAAGTCAAATTTTACCAGTTCTTGACATTGAAGCTTTGATCCCACCTATGGCTTCAGAAGTTTCGTATCTTCACTTTGTTTTAATTAGAGCCTCAAAACAGCACTATTTATGCTGAGCAAGCTGGGTCTGGTCCAGCTGGGCCACACAACTAGCACACAAGCTGTTCCCAGTGCACGGCTGGAGCAGGCAGTATCTATTGCCCTGCCTGCTGGGCTGGTTGCAGGGATGAGGGACTCACTGCAGCCTGAGAAAGAGCAGGCAGTGGCAGCTCCTTGCCTGGTCATCCTCTTTCCTGCTCAACCTCATTTGCAGCATCAGCTGCTGCTCTTTTGGTCTAGAGCCCTGCTGACCGTGGTCCTTGGGTTATTGTTGCTGCAGCTGTAGATGCCAGAAGGGCAGAGCACAGGGTGTTGGAAGCAGTGAAATAGCAAACCCACAGCAGATCAGAAGGTATCATGGGCCTGCGTACTGCTCTGCCAAGGATGAGAAAAAAAATCAAACATCCTCCAAGGCAGGGTTTGCAAACCCCCCTGAATGGCCTGTGGCATTTATCCTTCCTTCCTGGTTTGCAAACCTAGATGATGTGGAGCACTTCATGCTTCTTCACATCCTGTACTTCTGGATCATCCCACAAGTATTCCCTGAAACCACCATCTTGCCTACAGTAACGAAAAGCTGAGGCCACCTGGGACTTGTCAGCATCCTCTGTTACTCTAAACTTTATGGTAAACACAGCTCAAAGTGGTTACTCTGTCCTCCAAAAATACTGAGTACACAAAACTGCTCCAGAATTTGTCCCTAGAAGAAGTAGCCTGATTGCTCTCCTGCAGTGTAAATCTCCTTTATCTTAATCCTGCCCCATAAGATGTTCACACCTATGGAAAATAGGTGTTGTGGGGATTACACAAATCTGCCTGAGGGATGGCATGTCTTAAGTACAGCAAGTCTGCCTAAGTGTAGCAGTACGTCTTCTGTAGGACACTTTGTCCCACCCAAATTTAAGTGACTCAAATCCTTTGACAATTTAAAAAGAATGGGTAAAAGATAGTCTTATGAGAACTTTCACTCATACTGCAGCAATTTCATAATGTATAAAATAATAATAATGTAATAAAGCAGTCTCAGTTTTTCCTTTTTACTGTGGTCTACAGTCTTCCCACTGTAGGTTGTGACCTCATTTGCTCTCATAGGGCAGTCACAAACACAATGAGTTCATATTTGGATAGGAAATCCATAGGGAAGCCATAGCAGTTGTTTAGATTATTCATTTACAGGAAGAAGGATGAGAGTATTTATTAAGGATACCTTAATAAATACCACGTACCTTAGGAGATAGCCCTGTCTCTCAGATAAAGATTATCCAAGAAGATATAGGTAAATTATTTTCAATTTTGTGGTTCCATATTTTATTTTCTGTGTAGGTGTATCATTCTGTGTAATGAATGGAAGTCGACAAACACAAAGCTTGCTAAGTCAGCTTGTATAGATCTCTTATTATTCCATAAAAACAAAAGTGCTTATGGACTGAAAGTTACACAGACACACACCTCCAATCACCATTTGTGGTTGTTGGTTTTCTCAATCTCAGCACCTGAGTCAAATCCAGCTGTTGATAACTACATTTCGAAAACATAAACTTCCCCGAGTTGTCAATAAAATGCTGTGTTCTTTGCCCTCTGAATGTGTGTTATGGGATAAGATAGCATTGTTAAGTCTGATTAAACCACTGCCATTTATTTCTCAATGCAGATACGCTGCATTTCAATCAGCAGGGCTGCCTACCCTTTTTAAGAGTTCAGAATCAATAAAAGGAAAGAGGAAAAATGCAGATCTTAAATGGCTATGTTATTCAAGTGTTCCATTCACCTGATAGAAATCTGGAGAGATGGCAGATATGTAAAAAACGTTGTTCTGTTTCTACTCTTTATACTTCGGGTTAGCTGGCTACCAGGCTGGGCCTCTGGACAAGTCATAACTTTGCAGTTGGCCTCTTCAGTGCTCAAGAATGCTGCTATAACTTACCCCAGCTGCCAATACCAGCCCAGCAGGTAGAAACAAACACTAATGCAAAGGTATTTTGGTTAGACCTTTCTTTTCCTGAAGCCAAAACTCCTACACTGGTAACCAGTATAAAGGAATAAAGTAGCCACCACCATGGAACAAAACAGCCTACTAAGTGCTAATGGTTTCATCTGCCTGTTACAGAGTTTCTTATAAAAGAGCAGAGTAAAACCAAACCCAGCAGAGCAGAGAATGAGAATGAGTTAATTTCAAATATCATTAATATGGAATATTCAGGAACGCAAATGATGCAAAACGCAAAGGAGTTATTCACCTGGGTTCACTACAGTGCTGAATAAAAATAAAATGCTCATAATCGTTCATCACTAAAATGAACAATCACAGCCAATTACTGCTTGAATTCAATACTTAAAGATATTATTTTACAGTACCCTATCTTCAACATTACTACTAGTCTTATTTTGTTTAACGCATACACTATCATATTCAAATTCTGCCACTTCTGTTAAGTACTTTTTATGAGTTATTGATGCTCTATTGTTTCACACGTGCTTCATTCTTTACCACCTGTGACAAGATTTTTAATCTTTATATACAAGAAGCCAGGCTCAAGCAAGAATGACCTGTCAAGAATACTTATGACTTTGTGGTTAACTCTCTCTTGAGTGCAATTTAATCGACATGGTGCTACCTGACAACATACAAGATTCAGCAGCATAATAAAACCTAGATGTTAACCATCTGAGACCATCAAAAGAGAAGGTATAGAAGTTTGGTGCATAGCAGTAGCAAAAAATGGGTCATTTGTAATGTCCAAGTTTCATCTCTAACAGTGAACAAGTGGGCTTGACCTGTGTTTTAGATGGGGCAACTGCAAGTTCACATTTTAGAGCTGCTTGATTTTTTTCATATTAGTATCATAATAGACTGTGGACAGCAACAGCAAAGACATCCAGGTGCAGTTCTGCTACTGGGCCTTATTTTTATGTGTCAGGTAATTTTAAGCCATCTTTTCAGCAGTCTTTGCCCTCACCGTTGAGCAAAAAAGACACTTGCTGCAATACTTATTTACCCAGTATGAACTGAACTACTACCATTAAACCATAATAACCTAGAAGACAGCACCTGGATACCGCTCTGGTAGATATTTCAGGATAGGCACTGTAGGAAGGAAGGAAACTCAGGGAGGCTATTAATATGTAGCCATGATAAGAAGTGAGGTGGGCTGCTGTAGAGATGGAGGATAGGTGACTTGGGACTAGGTCAGAAACCTTCTACAGTGCTTATGGAGTAATATTCTCCCAGCCTTTTATACTGCTCCAGTGATTAAACACTCATCCCAGGCTCAGCTGCTTTATCACTGAAAGCTATATGCCTCCTGTTAGTCTAGTCCACCTGGCAACGGGACCATGCTCTCCCTAATACATAGTGCTAGCCTCACTAAGTCAGCTGGAACACTTCAATCATTTAAGTCCATTTTAAATCACTCCACCTGCTCTTCTTTACAGAATGCATTAGATATAGGCTTTCTACTCTCCTCTTCAGTACCCTGTGTAACTGCACACTTTCTATGTATTCAGGTTTGCTCTCTCCACTCACCATTGACATCAATCTTGATGTCCCACTTATCAACCTCTCGTGCAAGCTTCTCTATGTCATTCTGTCCTGTTTGTTAGATGCAGTGTTGATTCTGGTTCATAGAATTTGAACTTTTCATTCAAATCCCTCCTTTTAAGTTCATTTTGGTGGTGCCTACAATTAGTGACTCGCTATTTTATATAAACCATTTAGTTAAGCAATTGAGGTGTTTATAAGCCCCAACAGCTTAACAGCTTGATCTTACTGCTGTAATGTGTGAGGTCATTCCTCATTCCTTCTCCTCCTGCTGTTTATTACTCTCTTTCTAATCTAAAGTTAGATGGTAAATTCTTCAGGAAAGTGATTATACCTTTCTTTTTGTTCAGTGTAGTGCCTGTCATGTTTTAGGGCACAATAAAATGCAGTACAGAATGTGCACAAACTGATACCTATAATCCAACACAGACTCAAACTCATTAATGCAATTAAGAAAAAGTAAGTCTTAAAATACAAACATCACAGTATGTGTTAGTGACCAATAAGAATAGCAGAAATCCATGAGAGTACAACTGTCTTAAGTGAAAGGCTTAATTTACAAGCCTCCCTAAAGAAGCAATGCCATACTTCAGGAAAATCAGAAAAATATTAAACTGAGTAGTTCTACAGAGGTGCTTAAAACTCAGTAGGCTGGATGAATGTGAACTGCCTATTTTAGTCTATGTAAGCAGCCAAGAATGTCTGTCTAGAAACACTTTTCCAGGACATAGCTGTCACATGCTTCAGATGAACGCTGTGCTTGCTTCTAGTAGAGCTGAAGTCTATGATTTAGTCTTATCTGTTTAACATCCAAGAATCCAGTTCTAGATTTTTGGCAGCTAGTATATGCTCCCCCTGTGGCAACTGCATAATAACATAATACAGTTAAAAAAATCCGGATCCTTTAAGGCTCAATTACCTCATGAAACTATTTTAAAATTCAGGATGAACATAACTACAGTATTTCAGCTTACAAGAATAATTCTAGTTTACAGCTGTTTTAAAGGACCCATTGTAATGTTTTATGGCTCTCACCACTTGCAGAACTGAATGAAAATACTTATTGTATTTTGCAGAGGGCTACCAGAGTGAGTGAGTGAGAAAGAATAAAATATTTTAAACTAAACATAAGATCCAGGATAACTGACTTTATTATCACTTTGTAACACTGAAGATAGGTTCAAAAATCTTGCAAAACCAGAATAAAAAATTACCTATAGACAAGTAGGAATGTTTAAAATGGCTCATTGCCTGAATGTGTACTTATTTTAGTACTTATAATCCTGATACAATGAAATTAGTTTCTTTATATTTTTTAAAACTGTTTTTTAAAAATGTATGTCATAAAAGGTTTGGTTTTTTAACCTGTGGAATAAATTCACCTACACTCTAAATACTTTGGGTAGTAACTCACTTCTTAGTGATCATCAATGCTAGCTGGAGGCTCCGATGTAATATAAAACAAAGAATAAGAACGGAAGGGTAGAACTAGCCAGACCTTGAAAGAGCACTGCCTGGGGCCAGGAGAGGCAACCTCCTCTCTGAAATAGGAAAGGCTAAAGAAAAAGGATATTGATCATGAAGAGCAAAAAAAGAAGGAAGTGATGCAAGAAAAAAAAAAAAAAGAGCAAGGTAAGTGCTGCAGCAAGGGAAGAGTGGAGAGGGAAAGCAGGAAAGACAACAGAATTGAAAGGAAGTGGTCTTTTTGGTTTGGGGCTAACTAAAGGATTAACTAATAAATAAATGTCCTGGACTGGGATGCCCAGCAGAACTCCCAGGAAAGGGTCTAGGACAATTCTCTGTGGCCAACTCTCCATGGTACAACCATGCGACTAACCCTAATGCTGACCCTAAGCCCAGCTCTAACTCTAATGCCTCCTCACAGAGAGTTGTCCCTGCAGAGACTTGTCTCTGTGGAGAGCTGGCCGCAGAGAACTGTCCTTTCTGCCAGGCAGTTTCAGCTTCTCTGCAAGAGTTGAAGAATTCTGTGAGCAATGCCCAAAGGAGCACTGTCTAAATGCCGGAGAGAAGTAGAGATGGAAACAGCAAGTCTCCTTCCCCACCTTTCTCTTTGTAAGCACTTAAGGGATGCTGAAAGGTAGCATGTGCTAGGTACTGTGCACTGAAAGGTACTGTGGTTTATTTTGATAGCACAGCACGTAGAGCGTTGCCCTTCACACCAGAAAGTTTGCACTGCTCTACTATTGTCTATAAGCTGCAGCTCAAACCGGAGGGGTCAATTCTAGTACAAAGTGAGCAGACAAGTGTCCATATCCTCTTCTCCTCTTTGCAAAGATGGCCCTAAGGCAGTACTTGTGGTTTCATCACCAGTGTACCTATTTACTAGGAATCTATACGAGACTAGAAATAAACTTCATTCAGACTAGTTGCCTGGCTGAGAGGCTTTCAGCAGAGCTGAGAAAATGATGGGCGGAGGGAGGAAATTCTCTATGAATTATGGAGATGGTCAAGTACCAGAAAAACTGGTATGTCAAATAAGTGATTTAAGGAAAAACTTTTACATTCACTGAACAGTGAAGAGCTTCCTAACGATAGAGCATATCCATCTACATTTCCAAGCTGATTCTGAACCAGACATAATTTCCATTCCTTCGCGTCTCTTCGTGGCAGGCACTGATAATCTTTTCATAAATAGTTTTCAACCAAAAATTATTATGTGAGGAAATGTATGAATAACTTTGATTTACAAGTAAGTCAAAGAGTTTCACACTCTGTCCATGAACTATGTACTAGTGAGGAAAAGGAGATAACTTCACTGAATAAATAATTTTTTCAAAATTCTATTCTTAATCTTAAGAGACTTAGCAGTTTGGCTTAGATTAAAACCAGCCCCTAAGTGAAGAACTGTTGCCCGAAACTTATCCAACAGAAAAGGTAAATTTTCAGAAAACTTGTTTGTATCTAGTTACTTTAGACAGAACATGACTTTTTTTAAATGGCTCATCAGCACTGTAGGTCTGAGCAGTGATGTCTGCCTGCATCTGCAGACAGGCTGGATCATTAACTTTGGGAAATGTGAAGTGTGTCATGAATCTCAATAGTGTGTTAACAAAGTGCTCTCGGGATCCTGTCAACAGTCTCTTGGGATGAGTGTGCATGTGACAGAAACCGTGGCAGGTCTGAGCCAGTCACCCTTGAGAGGGTGAAGACTGGGAGGCAGATCTATTCTACAACCTTCTCTCCACCCAGGTGCTTTTCTCCAGGGAAAAGGTAGCTGCTACAGTAAAGAGCTCTCCTATCAGCCCTCCAGGAGATGTGAAAGGAGCCCCTTGGTACTCCTGTCCCAAAAATGTGAAAAGGGATGCCCTTGCCACTGGCACTCCAGTTGGAAGCAAGGCCACAGTACGGATGTCCAATGTGTTATTTTATACTATAGCCCATTTCTTTTGGCAGCTGTGTCTGCTTACGTGATTCCTACTTCTTGTTCCTGTAATAAGGCCTCAGTTGTCTTGGTGCAAAGGTTTGTCTGGCCATGTGGTGAACCAGTTCACAGACTGAGCAGAAGCTAATATAACCTTGTAAATAAAAGTTATTTTTGACTAAGATCAGAGAGAATGGGGAAAAATATCTTTCAGTTACCAATAGCACACTGCCTGGCTTCTGGAATTGGTGAGAAAATTGGTGTTCACATCCTTCTAGTGCCCACTGAAACACACTCAGGGGCGTGCTATGGTGAAACCATTCCCAGAAGCACAAGGACAGGGACAGAAGCCATTCCTTCCTTCTCTGTTCCCCCTCCAACTCCCTCCCACACTATTTATCCATGCTGGAGATGCAGTTCATTGATTGAGTTTTGCATCAGTGTGCTTGACTGGTTTCCTTTTTTTTTTTTTTTTTTTGTTCCCCATTTAATTCTGTATTTGCTCAACAATTTAAGACAGTTCTTAATAGCATAATTTTATTTACATATGAACAGTAGAATAGTCAGTACAGCTATGCTTAAATAACTTGAGGCAAAATGATCAGAAAATCAAGAATGTGGTTGACAGCTGTGGAGAATGGACAATGCTAGGGTAAATTTTAACACAAACAGTATTAATGCTTTATATCTTCATTATACCCTGTAAACACTTGCACACTTGATTAAAGTTACTCCTATTTAAACTAAGGAAGCTACTCACTTGCAGAAAGTTAAGGGATACATAAGAACACAGTGGATTAAGCCCAAGTTGACAGAGAATGTAATAACGCTGTAATAGATCTACCCGATCAAGGGCTCCAAGTTGAAAAATAATATTATTATCAGAATAATAAACATTCCACTGATTAACTCCGGGTTTAGATTACCCCTAGATATATCTCATAAAGAGATAGTGGGATTTCTCAGGTCTCTCAGAAATAAAAAAAGGCCTCTGCAGCATTTAAAAGAGAGATTATACTCTTCAGGGTTTTTTTAAAAGAGGTTGTACAACTAGCAGAGAGACCTGCAAATAATTATGTAAATTATCTGACTCAGTATGAACTTATTTGATTAATATGTACCATGCTGTTATGCATATGATAAGGTTTAATATTAAAGTGTTGAAGCAATAACAGAAAATCTGATTTCTTAATGAATCTGAACAGTGACATTCACTGACCTGATTTCTTAATGATTCTGAACAATACCACATTGACCAAGTATAACAAAGTTTCAGCACAAAGCTGAATAGATAGAGGAGCTTAAAATACAATTCACTGACTGTGGCTTTATATAAAGATGACTTTAAATGTCTGTCAACACAAAAACTGAAAGGCTAGCATGAATGAAACTGTAATACTTTGTGTATATATATAAGGACCAAACTCCAGATAGATGCATTTTCCCTAACCGAGCTACCATCCAGCAGTTATCAGCAGAGGTTTGCGTGAGCTGCTTCTTGCCCTTATCACCAGCAGGAAGGCAAGAACATATACAGTGGAATTCCTCCTACTCTGTTCCACAAATGTAGCCCTGGAAACTGAAGGATAGCCTAGCAGATGACAATGATACTGCATAAATCAGTTACAGGATAAACAAAAGAAACAGTGGAGAATAGGAAGACTTGCCAGTCTCAATTCCAACATAACTTCGCTATGCACCAAGTGTTCTGCTAATGGCACAACAAATTAACAGGATCTTTTTAAAGACCACTGTGCTGTTTCCACAATCCATCACTGCAGAACTCAGAAATACAGACAGGATTCCTCCAAGCCTCATCTCCCTCACATGTGGTAGTCATTTCTGTGCAAAGTAGTTTCATTTCAGCACTAATAGCAGTGTAGGACTATTCCTTGCCTGGTGCCTTTCCATAGTCTATAACTATGTTACCAGCTATTGACTTATGTCAGCTCTGAGCTATGCCATAAATTTATAGGCAGGAAATAAAAACCAGTCAATCGAAAGCAGTTCTTTGCATGACTCCACCATTTTCATGAAAAAAAATCTATAATTTAAAAATAATTGGGATAAAGCATATCACAAAACCCCTCAGCCTGGCATGCAGTTTTCAAGAGAATGGATGGAGCATTATTACAAATCTTCTAGGTCTTTCTAGAAGTAACAGCACATGCCTGAAGGTAGGGAGAGTGAAAACCTCTGAACCAGCCTGTTGAGATACATTGAAAATCTGCAGTGAACTCTGGGAACTGAAAAGATACTCTGAACTCCTGGCAAATTCACAGGAATTTTTTGTGAATTGTTATGTTAGAATAGCAGCAACCTTAAATCAAAGCCATGGATACTGACTTTGGATACTACAGCAAAGGTATATTTTTGCAAACCATAGGATAGGCTTATGTCGATGAAATCCTGGCCTCTTTCCAGCACTGTTCTGTGTCATATAAAAGAGCCTCTAGTGAGAAGTCAACCTAAGTCACCTGTGCAGCTAGGGTTAACTGAACAGATGCAAAACAGAAGTAAATAAAATACATTGTAAAGAAGAAACAGGTTCTTGCCTACAAACTTTGATTTAGCCTTAAACCCAAATCCTACTAAACTGGCCTCAGTCAGCAGCTGTAGTAATATAGCTTGCTATCTTTCAGCATTCAAAAACAGTGAGGTAAAAGTCATTACTTTTGCTTGAAAAGCCTCACACTGAGGTGGGATGATGCTTTTAGTAAGGATTTTGAAATCATAGAATTCACTTCCTTCACTGTTCATATAAATCTGAGACTCTCTCCACACTGTCAGAACATCTGGACCCGATGATTTCAGGGAAGCACTAAACATCACTAAAAATTTTAATAATCAGACTACCAGCCTGGCTCTGCAGTGCTGCCAGGAAATCTTTGGACTGCAGGGAACTCAATTCAGCAGTACAGCAGCATGGCAGGAAGGGGAAGAGGAGAAGTGAAGGGAGATGGAAATCCTCTTAGCACCTCCTGGCAAACTGCATACATCATTGCCTCTGTGACAAAGAATGGTTACGCTACTCTGAGTTCTCTCTTCATGCATTTTTCATCAATATTTGGTTCTGGCTTGAAAAGCATCAGTGTTTCAAATTTGGCTAAACTGAGGGCCCTGTGATATTTAGCTGGGAGCAATGTTTCCTGTCTGATTTACAATCCGAATGGGTATCACTGGACAGAGGTAACAAGAAGGCTGAGGGAAGTGAGATAAAGATCAGCTAGGTGCAGTTTTACAGTTGTTACTGGAGTGGATTTTAAGACAGCTGGTCATATTCTCTGTCCCAGTCCTCACTACTGATTCCTACTAAGGTCCAGGATTTGTGGTGTCTCCAGAAGATGTTTGGCAATTGTCAACTGTCTGACTTGTTCTGCTTTTAAAACAAACCTTTCCAATAAAATCACTGCCCATTCTTCACTTTCCATTAGTGCTTTTTAATGGCTTCCCCAAAATTTCTTGAGGATTGGTGAATGTGAAAAGTTGTTTTAAATCTACATAGTTGAGACCATATGACTCCATTGGTGTTGGCTCAGCCACTCTCACTCCTGTAGGAAGTGCTGAAGAGCTGTTCTCTCTGACATCTGAGAGAGATGGGAGGGAACAAAAGCAGCAAGTGCATGCACACCAGTCTCCCACTGAACACCTACATTGTATTTTAATTTTCAGATTTTTCCACCCATTTCTCCTCCCCTCCAGTCGTAGGAAGTGGTGGGAAAGTAAGAGTCAACACACAGCTTTTTGGCAGGAGGCTTCTGATACGGACTAGGAGACCTAGACAAACTGCTGAGGAAAATGCCTTCCACAGGGCAGGCAAATCTCCGTACATACTCAGAGCAATAAGAAAGCACACAGAGAACAAATCTCTGTGTTTTTACTTAAAATAACCCAGTGTGGCACTTTCTGGTGGGTTTTAGGCATCAGTCTCATCATTATTTTACTGCCATAAGGGAGCTCTCTTCAAATGTATGGTCATAGAGCAATAATCTACAATGTACATCCTTATCGTCACTTGTAAGTGAATCATATAAAACTCCTCCATTATCATACACCATAAAAAGATTAAGCCACGTGCACATTTTAAAAGGTAATTATTGTATTTAAAGAAATGAGACAGCATTCTGAATTATCTCAGTACCTTACTTGGCACAAGAGACTGCACCTTTCTCTTTTTTTTTCTATTTAAAGCAGTTTTTCACAATTCCTTTTTTTTGCTAGAAAATAAAAGCTTAAAGCTAAGCACAGCTGCTGAAAAGCATTAATGAAACCTGTGTCTATGTAGCAGAATCAAAGCAGCAGGAGAGGTGGCAGCTAGCCACAGAAAAGGGCAGATGAGATACAGAAAGCAGTAACAAGGGAGACATGAGATAGTAGGAGATAGCAAAGATTTACACACGGGTTACTTGTTGGCATCCATTACCATCTATATCTGCATCAGACAAAAATGTAGTATAGAAGATTAACAGTTCTGAAAATGCCAATGTGTTATGATATTACCAAAACCGAACACCAAAACCTTCAGTGTGACTTGAAAACGCAATACATTCAGCGGGGTATGTGGGATCTGGTTAAATCTAAATAAAAGTACATTTGTAAACAGTCATTTCTGTGGTTGGGTGCTTTCTCAAAGGCATACGTATAGTCTGTTATTAATCTTTGCAAAGAAACTGTTTCTTATAAATAGAAATTAATATACTACTTTTTACATTTCCAAATTAAGTTATATAATAAAATGCACCCTTTCAATCAAGGTAATGCAAGCTGACATGTGCTTTCCTTTGTGAAGCAGATGTTTTAATTGTTAGATAAGCTCCTAATAGTTTGCTTTTTTTTGAAAGGAGAATGAAAGTATATGAATGACCTCTCCCTCCCCATGGCTCTCAGAACAGCTACTTTTCTTGAAGATTAGGCGTCTCTTGGACTCAAGCCCTAACTTCTCTTGTGTCTGCAAACTACAGTTTGAATTAGTTTTCTCCTTTAACAAAAACTCCTGCTGTGATGGAGAATCTCTTAATTACTTTTCAAGCTTCTCCTGTTATTGTAGAACTCTATGAAAATCTGATTACAGTGCTAATAAAATGAGTGAATAACATTTTTTTCCATTTCAGCTGAAGGCTTCAAAATACAAAGGATACACAAAATCACATAGCAAGATTGAATTATAATATGCATAAATATATGAATGGTGCCAAACGAGAACCTTATGTCATGAAAATTTTACTGTGGGAACTATTTAATCCACATCCGATAAAGTGAAATACTAAGGAAGAAAAATGTCAGTTGTGTTCAGAATTCTTTATTAAGGTAGTTTATAAGACTGAAGTTTTTTCCTCTCTGGGAACTAAGAAAAACCAGTGCCTTTTTTTCCACAAACTTTAGCCAAAAAAAAAAAGAGGATTGGTTTGAAGTTCTACAGCTGATAATGCTGCCTTAAGGACCACCAGTATCTTCCAGCCTGCCACCAGACAAAAAGATACTGAATATAGTCAGAGTTGCTTCAGAGGGAGCTTCTGTCTTTTTTATAGCAAATACAGACTTAAAAATCTTCCCAGACAAAATTATATAGTACAAGGCTGGAAAGGAAAACAGAGCTCTACAGCAGGGAACTGCAAATCTGTTATGGTTTAACAGGTGCTCAAATAAATCTTCATTTCTTTTGTATTACATGTCTTTATCCTGGGCTAAAAATTTCTATATCCCATACCCATGGCAAAGAAATTCACAAGCCTCCAAATCACAACTGAGGTAACTTGACCTGAACACAGTGGGCCAGGATAAAAGTGTTTCCTTTTTTGAAGATACTGGTGATTCTGTGGGAGGGTTGAAAAAAGCTCCCGCAGGAGCAGTCCCAGATGATGAGACCCTTCATCACCTTCATTGGGTTGTCTGTGAGTGAGCTACTTCTCCATTACTTTCTTTTTAAACTCTGTCTCCTCAAGTCAATTCGGGATGTGCATTCCTCCAACATTTCTTGCTTCCACGTTAATTTATCCTTTGAGGTAAGTAGTTGAATATACAGGAAGAGTTACATTAGCCAATATTGGAAATCATTTGGGAGACTACAGTAAGTTTCACCTTAGAAATACAAGTGCCCATTTATCATAAAAAGCGTAACAGCAAAAAGGTGATGTGCTAGATTTTGTAATCAATGATGCTGATATAAAATTAGATAAATATGGGTGAATTTTATAGAGTTTTTACTTTATTTTTAGAGGAAGTAAAGTGAAGGCATGGTGCTTCAACTGGGAAGGGGTTCCAGACCTACACAATGACTGTCAAACCAGGCTGCTCTTCTCTGCCTGCGGGAATTCAGCAGGAGCTGATGCCATTGCCCTGTTGGAAGCAGCTGATCAGCTGCATCCTGCCCCCAGGGTAAGCTCTGGCAGGCACTCTTTCAGAAACCAGATGTCTGCCCTCAAAAATGGCACCTTGGTGTTATCCAAAATAAAGGAATGAAGGCAAGGCCCATCGTTCTCTTCAAAGATCAGGCATCTGCTATATATGATGCCTGCACTCTCATACTAGTCCTGTGAGTTTTACGCCAGCATTCAGTCACTGCTCCCCTAGTATTGAGAGGTATCTACATGCATAGGCTTCTACTCACAAATTATTGCTGCTTGGAAGAGCAGGAGCTTCCTGTGCCTCCCCATGGAGAGCTGAGAAACTTTTCAGGGACGTTATACCAAGTTTGGCTTCTTACATTTCTGTACTGACCACAGAGATGATCTTCTATGCCTGTAAGTTCCAAGTACAAAGAACTGTTTTTAACATACAGTATCACATAGAACCCCTCCTTCCCACAGAATGGCACCTGCAAGCAGTCTTTATATGAAGTCATTTGTGATCCAGGTCTGCAGCCCTCAGCACACTGAGCAAGGCAGCAAGAGGCTCCCAGTTATTGTTGTTTAGTTCTGAAGATGAAGTGGAAAACACATGTAAACACTAGTATTTTGCTAACAGTCAGATCTGTCTGCTAAAGCTAATGTGCCAGAGGAAGGGGAAAAAAGTAAAACAAAGGCTGGTTGCTGTGCTGGCTGTTTGTCCTCATGAGACTGATTTCCTGACGTCACTGGCACCAGCATGGGCAGAGAAAAGAATTCCTGTTTCAGTTCTCTCCCCACCATTCAGATCGGCAGGTCACTACTCAATATACTTCTGCAACAAATGGGAGGCAGAGCACTTTATTTTTTTTTCTCCTGTAAATTCAGAGTAAATTAGATTTGGTGCTCTGCCAAGAACAAAATACTGTCTTTTATTGCAAGGCTTGTTATGGGCCAGATCTTCAAATCTTTACTACTGGCGAAATGTGTTTGTCCAGCTATTGAGTTAGTAAAGATATCTGATTTGGCTCAGTATCTTTTACATCTATGCCTTTAATTCTCTTTCCTCTCAGAACACACTAGTGAATACAATCTTTATACAAGAAAAATTGCATCCACTTAAATAAGCAGTTCAGGATTCCTTGATATAACTACACTGGACCTGGCTGATTCATGATCTTTGTTTTAAACAATGCAATTAATTTCCATAGTATACAAATAAGAGCTTTGAAGATATCAACATTATTTTCATGGGTGGAATAAAACGAATTCAATGTGAGCACCCAAGAGGAGAGCAGAGGTCCAAAGAATGTAGTATCTAGCAGCCACAATAATAAGTGCCTTGTGGAAAGTTGGAAGTTACTTCTGCATTTTCTTGCTGCTTTTTCTGATGCCTCTAATTTTTCAGCTCCAAAACATCTTAGAGTCACATTAAAAGAATACTTACGATGTTTGTTAAAATTCAAAGTGGACCTGTCCACAACTCTTTCATGTTGGTTTTCTGTAAACACTGTGCACTTTTAGCCAAAATCTCCCCTTCTGCACTTCACAAAAGACACAGCAGATAGTTTAATCTAATCCCAAAAGTGAAAATTTCAGACTAATTTTTTGAGTCTAACAAATAATTTTAAATCATTCCAAAATAGCTTACACGTGTGATATATGCCTAGACATTTAAAATACAAAAAGAAGAATTCAGTAAACAAAATTGCATTTTAATTGATTTGCGTATCTCTGTCTCACAAAATTTTCCAAGTGTTGTCTGGATGCAATGATGGCTGCTCCCATGAATATGAATTGCATGGTTTAATATCTTCTCTTTGTTGTGAAAAGGTGATTAAAATCAAATTTTAAATGGAATCAGTTTATAAAAAGGTTACAAGTATTAGAGAAAATATAGTTTTACTGTAGAATTATTTTTAAATGACAGGATATGGAATAGAGAGGCATTTTAGAAAGACCAGAAAGGAATTCTATTGTTTTCAAGTGAAAAGCCTAGAACTTTAGTTATAGTCTTCTTTGATAATGAGATTCATTTTAATTAATAGTGTGTTTTAAATGTGCATTCCATTATCAGGAATTATTGTCCTTTAGAGACCTCTCAGTGGAAGTAAAGACACAGTGGAGAGTGGTGTAAAGATATTTGAGGTAGAGACAGCCACAGTGGTTCCACAGCTAGGAGGAACAGATTCGTATTGGTGATGTGAATGATGACATCTGCCAGGGAATGGTTTACCTTGGACAATGAGTTTCTGTACCAAGGGGATCACCCATGCCAGGCAAACATTACCCACTATAAGATATGGACAAATCCACTTTCTAATAGAGTAAAAATTAATTTTGAATCATGTTAAGCAGTAATATAGATGACCAAATCCACAATGGCCATGTTGAAATGGGAGGCAGCTAAGATCAAAAAGTTGTTGAATTGTTTGTACAAAAGGGACAGAAAATATAATCTACTTCTTTTACATGCCCTTTCTGCTTCCATAACTGACCTCACAAAATAATCAGACTAGACACTAGTCTGCACCTATTTCTGCTGTTTAAATACATTCTCAAGAGACTTGAGATAAGAAAGGGACAAAAAAAATCTAAGGCTTAACCTACACGAAGGGATAAATATTGGTAACTAATGCTCACTGGAAGTGGTGCTGAGTGCTTCACTCTGGTGGAGGAGATGCCATAGTCAATCTGTTCTTTTTGTTACTGAGATTACCATCCTGGTGTTAAACGATGTGTATCACATGGAGTCAGATAAATTAATCTGGATTTAAAATAGTGCAATCCATTGTTACATTCTGCTAGCCTTTCTGATGCTGAGATACACATTACTTTCCTAGGCATAGATCCCTCCAGCAATTGTGTTTAAGAACATGTCCTTTGTACTACCATTAATTACAGAGGTATGAACTGTCCCTGAGTGATCACGCTAATTTCCTTCAATAAGTGGACGTAGAAGAGTGCTCAGCCTACTAAAGGTAATGTCAATCCCATCTGAGCTTACTGAGTTTATGTGTTAAATCACTTTGTGGCTGCAGAGTATTGACCATAAAAAAGATTGAGGCTCTTCTGGGTGATCACCAACTGGGATTGCTGATCTGCGACAAGAGTGTGAAAGCATGCAGTCTGTGTGAATTGTCTGTATCGTCCCATTTGCTGCTGTTCTGCATCACTCTTTGAAGTATTCCCCGAGGAATGGCATGCTACCCAGCTGAATCAAGCATGGTTAAGGCTTGCCATAGTATCACATTTCCAAAACTCATCTATTTCAGCTTGAGATGAGTTATGTGCCCTTTGTTTGTGTATCTTGTTTCTAAATCTAAAAATATTCCTTTTACAGAACAGAAAGAATTCCCCCCAAAAGTGTTTTGAAGGAGATGTGACAAATCAATTAGCAGTAAGATACTTCAGGCCTGTTTGTTCAAACAATTATCCTCTTGGCCTATCCTTACCCTGTGAGTCTCACTGAAATTTAATTAGAGAATATTCCAAAACACTGAATCTGGAAATATGGTTGGTGTTTTGTGTTTAATCAAACAGATTGTGTTTTTTCTGCATGCAAACTGACTTTAAGAAATCCCTTTATTATTGCTCAGAATTAAAGGAAACTCTCAGTATTTCTCAGTGTCTTCCTCCTTAGTGAGACCGATATATCAAGCATTCCAGGTCAGCACTTAAATGGTGCCTTGGACCAAAGTACTTATGCTAAACTGTAAAATTACAGCTTGGGTGACGGCACAACACACAAGAATTGCACAAAGAACAGTAGAGGAAAAGACCCAGAGTGACAAGAGTTCTCATTATCTTCATTATTGTAATACTGCTGACCTTTTCAGTTTGCCAAACAAGTACATTGAAGGGAGTAGGGAGTCTCCTAAGAGAGAAAGTAATGGAAAAGTGGGGCAGTTAGCTTTGCTTTGGCCTTTTATATCCACACAGCTCAGATCTAACGTGTAGTTTATGTCAGGCTCATTACCCATATAACCCCATAATATTATAATTAGTTACAAAAGACCCTCTTCTGACAGTGCCAGTCCTATTTTAATCAAACTCTCGCTCTCACAGCACTTCTAATAACTTTGGGAGTTGCTACTAATATATAAATGTTTTCCACTTCTGAAATCAGCCATTAATGAGACTGCTACTGCTGCACATTAGAATCCTATCTGTAGATTTCTAGATATGTTAAAAGTATGAACCAAAGCCACTGTGAGGTCTTCAGGCTAAAAAGAAAGACTGTCTAGTCATGAATGCTGTATTTTGAGAGCTTGAGGGCCCTATATTACTATATTATTCTATGCCACAGTATAGAGAGGGCTGCAATTTCAACTACTGCCTTTAATTTTAGCAACTCTGACTTTCAGTGTGGATGGTATCTTAGCAGATTTTATGCAGAGAGCATAAATATCTGTTCTTACAACTGGATGGGCTTGTACCCTCATGACATGATAAAAACATCTACAATTATACAGGAAATAATAATAGGTATCTGACATGCTTTATCTTTGAAGGTAGTTGAGATACTCAGTACCTGGAAGAGAACAGTTTTCTCTGATTAACAGCCTCTCAGTTCATCATCAGCCAGTGGTCTGTGAGTTACACTTCGTGAAGTGAGGGACTAAAACATGCACTTACATGTCTGGAAGTAAAAAATGCACAACAGATTGGATTGGAGGAGGGAAGATCATCCAGCCACAATATCAAGAAAAAGAATGCATGCAAATAGATAATAGGGGAAAATAGAGTAGCTAGGAAAGGGAAGAAGGGAGGGAGAGAAATAACAAGCAGTTTCAGGTACAAAAGCCTTACTCAAATCAAAAAAAAAAAAAGGGAAAGCGTGGAAGGTAAAAGTGACCCAAAAAAGGTGAAATGGAAGATGAGACAAAGGTACAGAAATGTCTGAAAAGACAATAGGAGACTAGATCAGAACTAGACAGTGAGATGCTTTTGTTACTCATGCTAGTTATTCTCTCCCTAGCACTCATCTTCACTTGCTATAGGAGCCTCTTTTTTTTTTTTACTTTAGTTTTGTGGGGTTTTAAAGCCTAAAATACTCAGGTCCATCAGTTTTCTTAAGGTAGTTAATGGAAGATAATTTTATTCCAGATGGTAAAATCTGTTTACTACTAAATAAATAAATGAATAAGGCCATAAGCTGACAGAAAAGGCAAATTTATAATACACTATCATCTGTTCACTGAAGGAATAGAAGGTACAAAGTAGTTTAATCACGTAAAACCACATTTTCCCGTGGCTCACAACCTTTTAAAGCAACATCATGTGAACAGCAGGCATTAACAGTCACATTGCCTGTAGAAGGCCAGATACAAAATCAATCTCTATCTTTAAATGATGAAGTGTGAAGCATTACAAGGAAGCATGAGAGAGTGAGACAGGGCTGCAGCTTTACCACTGGGCTAACTATGTGAAAAGACCTCTGAAGCAAACAGTGGGCTACATGGTACTTTGTGTACCTGGAAAATCTAAAAGAGATTGTGAGCAAAAGATGGGGAAGGTTTTACTGAGACACTCACCCTCCCATGTTGCTTTTGGTACCACAAGGCTCAGCAACAATGGGACCTGCTAGGCACCATTTCAGAAGGGCAATATCTGGCAAGTGAAATATGTTTGTTGACTGATAATTGTTTTGAAAAATATAATAATATATAATTTTTTTCCATCAGTAAATAGTAAAGTTGGTTAGTTGTAGATTAATTCTGTCTTTGTCCTGAGATTCAAGGCTAGATGCAGACCTAAACTGAGACCCACTAGGATAACACAACAGGATACGTGGCCATAAATCTTTGCTACGAGCAGCAGGAGACACAAATCCTAATTTTGATCCCACTTAAAAGAATACGATAGCTAAAGCTCTACAGCTTGTGGTAAATACCGACAAACTAAACAAAAGGGGGTGAAGTGTTGGTTACTCTTCTCCCAAGAATCCTTACAGATTTACCAGACTTCTCCCAGATGTTGCCACCTCCAAATGGGGGGCAGAGCTGAGTGGGTCATGAATCAGCTTTAAACCACTGCAGATTACATCTTAGCCTATTGAGGTAAACCAACATTGATTTTGGTTTGTGCTAAACCCTAAGGTTCAGGAGCTGATTCATGAGCCATACAGCCACCCCTGCCACAGGGTGGATGCCTCTGAAAGACAGCAGGGGTGGGGGCATTAATTCAGCTGCTGAATTTTAAACTGCCATTAGCTGTGTGCCAATATATTTATGGGGACTTCCCTGTGGAGAAGAACACAAAAAAAAAAAACCCAAACAAACAGAAACCTACGGTTTAGTTTGAAACTGTGATAATAATAATTTGTAGGTTACTTAGGATTCCTGTCTTCCCATGTCATTTTTAAAACTTTACATTATTGTCACTGCCAATACAGCTGCAATCTGTGATCTCAGACGTATGTTGCCTTCTATTCCTGGAGTAAAAAATGGTATCACAATTCACTTTTACTGCTATGCTGTGGGAAATGAAAGCTCTTGTAGCGTTCACAGATGCTTTCAAGAGTTATATAAATATTTTGCATCTCAACCTAGACAAATACCAGGGAGTCTGAGCTTTTTGACATCCATGTGTCTACTACGTATACTTTGTGAAAAGGAAACTGAGGAAAAATTACTCAGTTTATCTAGTTACACAAGTCACCTTAGCTGTCCTCATTTTATATCCTACGTTATACCTGAAAAGACCATTCTTCATCCAAGACACTCATATCAGAATCTGAAATCACATGAAATAAGGCTGGCTTAGAGTTGCAGTGTTAAAATTAAAATTTCGCTCATTTTCAGAAAAAATCTTACTACGACATTCATGAACTTTTAAATTAATTTAGATATTGGTTTGAGCAAACTTGCCTACAGATCTGGTTTGGTGACCAAACAATGTAAAGTACATGAAACAAGATCACCCAGGCTTTGATGCTTCTTAGTCAGTTTTGGTTTGCATTTTGAGTCTCAGACCAAAGCCATGGTTGAGGGAATGAATTGTTATGAATCATGCTTATATGAAGTCCTCCCAGAAGAATCCATGGATTTTTGCACAGTTCTTCATTTTCCCTACAAAATTAAAGAGTGCTTTAAGCCCTCCTTCAGAAATAATGTAAAACTAAATTCTCCTGTCAAATAGCTTACCCTTGCTGGAGTTTCAAAAAAGATATCAATTTTATGAAGCACATACCCTGTGGGACATTCAGTACAGCTTTATTAAAATACATACATGGCAAATAATGTATGGCATCAATAAAAAGGTTTTACAGCGGCCATTAGGATTTGATCCAAAGTCCATTAATGTCAATGGGAATGTTTCCATTGATATCAAAGGAGTTTGAAGTAGGTCCACATGAAAAAAGATGTAAGCCTGTTTCTAGGCCTATTCTAGTCTGCCCAGGTGAGAGGAAACCTGTGTATATTTCACATGCCCCCCTTACTTTCTGGACTGTCACCAATAGATTTTTAATTACCAGTAATGGTCAGACTGTTACATTTAAATTACCAGCTAATTTCCAGACCATTGTTTCAGATCTATGGGCTCTGTGAGCAGATGCCGAGGCAGCTGTGCAGCTCACAGCTTTTGTGGTACTTCACCTCACGGGAGATGTAGCATAGCGAACCATTTAGGCAGCATCCCCCGCAAGCAAGAACTCTGGTCCAGTAACACAGTGCAATGCGAGCTGCTGGCATGCAGGAGTGGAAAGCTAGCATTGAAACTCTTCCAAAACCAAATTATATCTTTCATTGTCTCAAAGGAATAATAAACTCTGCCTGCCTGACTGTGAATATAATAATCATGTAGCTGAATTAGTGGGCATTCCTGGGAGTGACTGATTTCTGCTTTTCCCAAAAGTATCTTTTTTCCAATAGTTTTTCTTACCTGAAACCAGGTTTTCTCAATGCAGAACTATATGAAAACTAAAGTTAAGGTACTTAGAAATTATTATATTCAGAATTGTACTCCTTGTGTGTCCATAGTAAAAATAAAATGCTCTTTAGCAAAAATATACGGCTGGTGAAAACAGTTCCCACTGCCACAGTGCGAGGACGCTTGCCAGCACAACTCTCCTTGCCTGGCTTCCCCTGGGAGCGCCCCCTGGGCTGCCCAGGGCCCCAGGTCCCACATCAGCCCCTGCCCCACCCATGCTGCAGCAGCACTGCTCTCCAGCTCCCTGCAGCCATGCCCACAGCTCTGGCCAGTCCCTGTCCCCAGGGTGGTGCCCAATGCAGCACACAGTGTGGCAAGACCTTTTGAATAAAGATGTCTTCACTGAGACTGACCATTCACCAGCCACATCAGGTCTGTTGGTCCCACTTGGTTTGAACTAGATGTTTGAAAATCTCACTACAGCACCCAGTTGCACTGAATTGGTAACACATGTTTTGTTACTTTAATGTATTCTTCCTGGTAATGGTGGATTGTGGTGCTTTCTGTTTTAAGTAAGTCATGTCTTTGATCTCGCTAGTAGAAACCCAAAGTCTTGATGGCACTGTGCTATTTAACACCTGTTTGTGATCCCGATGACAATGATTCACAAGCTTAAGATGCTGCTCTCTCCCCTGTGGATGCTGGCCTAGCAGAGCAAGAGCTCCCATCTTCACCGAAGTATGGACAGAAGCACTTCATCAAAATGTGAAGCTGTTAGACCTGTCACCAAGGATGTCAGAGACATGGAAACAAATCACCTGTTTTCCTGAAGGGACACATTATCTCAGGTTGCTGCCTTAAAAACAAGCAATGGTGTGGTAAGGGGACAGGGGACTTCTTAATCTCTCTTGCTAATGCTGTTCCATTTTGAATGGGATCATTAAATATTAAAAGAGTGAAAGATCAAAAAGATAGAGTGACTTTTAGCCTGTTTGTTAGGCCTGTCACGTCTGCAGTTCCAATCCATTGAAGACACGGGTATTTTTTAGAGAGAAGAGATGGCATAAGACAGACAAATAAGCCAAGCACCAGAATGCTCTAGAGGTTAAGACTCACTTCTGGGAGTTAGAAACTGTATGGTTTTGTCCTTTCAGTCAGCAGACAGAATAGTTTCCATTTCCCACATTCTCAGTGATGCTCCCATCACTAGAAGATTGAATGGGCAAGCGTCTCCTGTTAGATCCAGGACATGGATCTAGGAACCCCATAAATACAAGCCCCAACCACAAGTAGGTAATAGTATTTGTGGAAGACACTGTGCTGGTGTCATCTCTCTCCTTGTCTCTTCTTAATAACTACATTACGTGGCTCACTACTCAGACTAATATTTGTGGACCTCTGCTGCCTGAATATCTAGCTCTGCTAATGTATTTCACTTGAGATGTACGGCTCTTCCTGAGAATTGTGAACGCAGCATCAAAAGTTAGAAATTGCAACAGAGATTCCAAATTACATTTATGGGCTTAGTCCTTAGCTATGCCATGGGTTCCAATTCAAAGAACTTTGCTGAACACAGAAAATGGAGACAAAGAAACATTTTAAAGAGAAACTGTGGACTGGATTCTCTAATTACTTTCCACTTTTCCAGATTAACTGTAACATACAAGAAGCACCCACTTTGCAGAGGTAAAAATGGCTGTGTAAGATGCGAAGCTGGTTAAAATAAGGATTGACTTGGATTGACTTGACACAGAAATAAATACAGCTAGATAGGGTCTCGACTTTGTTATAATGTTAAGAATCATTCCTTAAAACACTCATTCTGACAACATTAACAAGTCCAAGAGCCTGCTTGTGCTGCTCAGGGTTCTGAACTTCTGCAAGGACACTCAGGAAATACCTCTACTTACTTAGGAATTAGACATGTTCCTTTGCTGTGCCTTGCAGCTTTTTAAAATGAACTGCATGCCTCACCTGTGTCCTCCCCACTGTCTCCCCATGACTTTGCAGTCTGAGGAAGAGTTCCAGTGTGATTAAAAATCTCTTCCCTGAAGCTGTTGCTTTCACTGCTTGCCTGCTTCACTACAGGTAAGTGAGGAAGATGAGCACTAGGTGTTCTGTATCCTGCTCCCTAAGATTCTGTAGAAGATGCTCAGAGAAGAGCGGACAGGAGTATGTCAGGCTCTGACTAGATCTATAGGCAAAGATGTCATTTATTCCCTCTAATATTCACCATCAAGGACGAGACAAAAGATATTTGGATTTTTTTCTTCCTTTGTCCTTCAGCTTTGCCACTGGCAGCTGTTCTATTGGCACTAGCTGGGTATAAGGTTACGTAAGACAGAAGGGCTAATGAAGGTTTATCAAACTGCAGACTTTCCACTTATCCCTCCCAAGTACAGCCCAAATCAGGATCACTGGCCATGATCTTCAGGAAAGAAGTGCAAAACATTACTAGTCTGACTTACTGCTGCAGGGGACTTCCATTCCACTGGGGGAATCCCCTGCAGAGAGCATGAGGGTAATTTCCACTCTGCACAAGGCAGACAATCTGCTTCAGACTAACTGTGGTCCCTCGGGTTCCTGAAATATATTTGGTCATTCATATTGAAAGGACTGAACAAGCCTGCTCTACAGGGTTTGGCTTGCTACAGATGATGCACTAGTCTACTCCTTTAAGCGTAAATTAATTATGCATTAACCATACAGGACATTAGCCCACATTTTTCTGGAACCTTAACTTTACTAAAGGGAAACATGAGTGCCCATGGCTTCTCTTTCTGATGTAACTTTCTCTACAGAACCACAAGAGAGCCTCAGAATTTTATCTATCTTTAATCAGAAAACCAAGCTCTGATCTTTTGAATCAAGATATTATGAAACCAAGAGAAAATAATAATGTGGAGATGCTGAAGAGCATGTGGAAATAACATCTAAAAAACTCCAGTTTTCTTTTCTAACCAATCTTCACTTTTAACATTCTCTCCCACGTATGGTGATGAATTAAGATAGACAATGCAGGGAATTCTTCCAGTTACAGGTCACTGCATTACAATAGCTCTGGAAATAAAGATTTTTCCCTTCAGTACATACAAGATGAGATTTTTAAAGCAGTGGCTTAGTCTGATATTCAGTTGTTAACAATTTTTGTCTAGAAACCATGAGAATTATCCTGTGCAATTATCTTAAATTGGGCTCTAAACCAGCACATAGAAACAAAACTCTATTTTGGACACCAGGCAGTGATTTATTCTCCATCTTAAAGAAAAAGCTAGGCATTCATTAAGGAAAAGGAAGCAAGTTATTACCTCGCTCTCACCCATCCCTAATATGTTTTATCTTTATTCTTTACAATCCTGCATAGACAAGCAGCTGAGAGCCATCAGGATCTCTGATGCCACATGATTATTGTCCCAGTTGTTTCTTCTGGTTCCAGCTGAATGACAGTGGGAGCTGTTCCACTTCTGAGCAAAGGAGAGGAGGAGGAGCTGAAAATTCTTAGGTTTTTAGGTTAGAGTAGAGAGAAAGAGATGTTTAAAATTGTTTACATCACAACTTACAACTCTTCTCATATTTAACAGCTTGAAAAGATTAGGGTGAATACATTCTAACGATTTGGAGGTTTACACTATTGTAGAGCAAATAAAGTCAAGCTATGAATAACTCGTCTCTGTGCCCACATGATCATTTTACCTCAGAATGCCATGAAAATACTTTAAACAGATTTCTGTCAAGGTACTATTTGAATAATAGGCTTACCTGGTGTTCAGGATTCAATCATATTTTCCTTGATATAGGATGCCATTTTTTAAGAGATGAGAACATACACAATTAGCTGAAAACTCACATGAAATTTCTGCTGCAGATACCTTCCTTACCACTCCATTTCATTTTATATTCTTATAGTGAGGAAAACAAAATGAACATGAAGAATCCTGATCTCCGAATCACTCAAATGTTGTGTTTACAGGCACAGCTGGTGCTTCAGAGATCAGGGTACCTGTGAATTTCAGTTTACATTTGCCAACATACAGAGTGGGATTCGTCCAAGTGGCAACAAAACCAAAGCAAGACTGCAGAAAAAGATAAATTAGATGCAGGGTGAGAATAAACTATCTACAAATGGGAGAAAGAGAATTATCAGAGAGGGAAAAAGAGTAGACAACAGGTCAGATCCTCTGAACTGTCCTTATGGCTTTGTGCCTTAACTGTAGTACAAGGAAAGCTAACTATGGGAGAAGAATCCTGTAACATCATAAAGCTACTGCAGAGACTCGTGCCATTCTGTGTCCCTGCCTCAGCTCAGGGTGGAGGATGAGAGGGAAAGAGAGAGCCTGCTACAGAGAACTGCCTGCTATCTGCCCTCCAAACAGCCCCATGCGACCAAAGACTCATCAAATACACCAAGCAGCAGGGAAGAAATGAGGGGAGTGACACAGGCTGGGATAACTCCTGTGGAGCTGAAAAATGGAATCAGGTAAAGAATGAATAAAGGCACCTTTGTCCCCATTCCTCCAATCCTCTTCTGACAGTAGTTCAGATGGATGAAATGATCTAGTTCATTAGGATTTGGTTGGAAAAGATTGATAGTACAACAGAGCATGCCACGGACAACTGAATATTTTTCTCTCTCTCTTTAATAAAAAATATTAAAGTTTTGAAAGTGAGAGAAGCTATCATAGGAGAGATACTGTTATGTTGTCAGCTGTATCACAGTTGGGATAATTCCTCATCTTTTCTCCACTTCAGAAAATCAACCCCTTTCTGTCAGTTATAACCTCACAATATTAATTTAACAACATAAATAGTAATATTAAAATAACATGTCTTCTTAAATGGGAATGAAAAGAAATCATAAATAGAAATGCAGAAGAAATCTCAAAGTTGCATTTTCCTATTATGATGTAACAATAACTAATAATTTCCCTGCTTTCTAAATGAACAGAAGGGGACAAAACTTGCCAGAAATGAGATCTCAGTACAGCTAAATATGTCTGAAAATATAAATTGATACAATACTTCTTTAAATTAAACACTCTTAAATGGGAACTTGGCTCAGGTTTCCCCAACTTCATGATTTTTGATTGACACATCTGCCCTTATAACAGACACTCTAAATGAAGAGGCCTTAACAGAAGTGTCCTTGACTGTAACAGTCTTAAAGCGTGACTGTCTGTGCCAGGTGAGTTGAACTCCGGTGTGTCTCTGAGGAAGCTGCATGCTTCTGTGAGAGTAAAGAACTAGGGCTGTTTTGCATGTGTCTGGTGTTGTAAATAGCGCCAGCTTTTAGAAACCACATTAAACTAAGGAGGAAAAAAATAAAAGTGTAATGTGTCTGCTTTAGCACTCCAGCATGGGTGAAATCTAACACCAGAGTACTGCCACTCACTTCAAAAGGGCCAGCATTTCACCCTATATGATCCAAACTTACAAAAGGCTTCCAAAGGATTTTGAATAATACAATATCATGCAACCTTTAACATCCAAGGGCCAAACATGTTATTTTGAAAGGTCAAAAGGATAAAACGGGGAGCAGATGACTACCCTGCCCTATCCTCTTTATACTGCATAGGTAGGGCTCATTTAAAACCTCCACTTTTAAAATCACAGGGCACAACTTAGTGTGCACGTCCTATTCATATGGTAGCACAAACCTTCTCCCTAGTTTAGTTGTCCTTAATTTAAAACCCTACCATTTCAGGTTTTAGGCCAGAGGTTAAACACCAAAAGAGAAATTAGGGCCTGACTTTTCATGACTCAAACTCTTCACTCGGTGCTGGAACACTTCAACGCTCCCTTGATTTTTTTTGGCACCGCAAGTTTACGACCCAGATTCTGGAAACTGTACGGCCCCATCCTACCCCTGTCTGAATTAGGCTATTCACTGAGCTTCTCTCTCTGTGCTTCCTGTGGATCCCAGCAGAAAAGGACTATAATGAAACACACCGACCTGTCACTGAAGTGAAGTCCTGACACAGGCTGAGGAGTTTCAATAGATGGGGTATTTGAACAGGAAAATTTATGCCCTCTCTAAGGCACCTTTAAGCAATCAGAGCAACATTGAGGAAATATGGTAGAAGATTCATTTATAAGTTAATTTCATCACTTCCTGGATGGGTTTCAGGACATCTGTTTGGGAATGACTGAAAGGAGAAGGCATGACTTAAGTGATTTTAGAGAAGAGGACCATGATGTCAAGAGTGTGCAATGCAGCCAGCAGCCTTTCAGCATGATGAGAAGAATTACTTGCAGATGATTTGCATTCTTTAAAGGATTTTCACACATCATATTCTGCTATTGTCTAGTTATTTGTCCTTGTGAGAAGTCAATGAAGGCTAGCACATAGAAACCCACCTAGATGACACTAGGAGCTTTTCTCCATGAGTTCACCAGAAGCAGGAAAATGTCTTGTAAACCCCCACAAAAAGGAAGAACTTGCTGACTACAGTATTTTTAAGTTTAGGTGAAAATGTCATTGTGATTATTTAACAAAAACATAGGAAAAGACAATAAAACAAGTTATTCTGAAACAATTACTCAACAAAGGAAAGTATTACTTTTACATACAGGGAAACTGCAAAAAAATTACTTCCGCGGTCTGGATATAACATTAGAACAGGTGCCAATAATGTTTCTAATCCTTAAATATCTCAGCAGTGCTTTGAAGTCTCAATTTCTATATCTTTGGTAGCACAGATACCACCTACACTGTAACCATGAGTCAGAAAAAGTACAATACTTCACAGTTCAGACAGGGAGAAACTTTTCTTTGTACATATGGAATGGTGAGAACACACTTTATTTTTCAATTCCCTTTTGTTGTTAAAAGGGGGGAAATATTTTGAGTTGCCATTACTCCTTGACTGTGTCTGGTATATTTCCCTGCGAGGTGAAGAAAAGTTTGAGCTGGAAAAAGTTTACATAATGTAAAAAAGTTTATATAATGTAAAGTGTCCCCAGCAGGGGGGTGGAACCATACGATACTTTAAGGTCCCTTCCAACCCAAAGCATTCTAAAATCTACAGCCCCGTCACTGGAGGTGTTCAAGGCCAGGTTGATGGGGCCTTGGGCAGCCTGGTCTAAAGGGAGGTGTCCCCGCTCATGGCAGGGAGGTTGGAGCTGGATGATCTTCAAGGTCTCTTCCAACCCAACCCATTCTACGATTCTATGACTCCATGTAGCTACGTGTAAAGCCCCGAGCAGCAGGGTCAGCACAGGGACAGGGGCACCTCGGTTAGGCCAACGCAGCTGGCTCCCCGACAGCCGGTTTTGTTAGAGGTTTGTGTCGTTCCAGGTGACTATTAAAAATACTAAATGCATAACATTTAAGCGCCCTCGGCCTCTCCGGTCCCTCATCGCCACGCTCGCCACGGGGGCGATGCCCGCTGCGTGTGGGAGGCGAGATTTCTTTACCTGCCCGTGACCGGGCTCCGGCTCCCACCTCCAGCCGGGACGAGCCCCGGTGCTGCCATAGGGCACCCGCGCGGCCGAAGCCAGCGGCACCGGCACCGAAGCCCCGACCGCCGCGGGGGCGAAGCGGAGACAAAGGCGGCGGGAGGTGCGGGCAGCGGGGAGGCTGGAGGAGGGCGGCTGGGGAAGGGAACAAAGACGCAGAACCAGGCGAGAAGAGCAAAGAAAGTTGATACCGCCCGCCCCCAGGAGTTTCGTGCGGGGCTCGCGGTGACCTGGGGGAGGGAGGGAAGAGGATCCCCGCACCTCCACCCACGGCATGACCCCGCCCGACCCTGCTCCCCCAGCCCCGCTGACCCCGCTCCGCGATTCCCTTTAACGCGCGCTCCCGCTCTGACACCCCCCCCCCCCAGCCCCGCGGTCCCCGGGACGG
>WAAB01009581.1:0-60165 GCA_013389865.1 Piaya cayana | reverse complement strand
GGCCGGCTGGGCGGAGGAGCGCGCGCGGCGGCGGCGGCGGCGGCGCGCGCGCGGCAGCAGCGGCTTCACTTCGGGCAGCGAGGGCAGGAGCGGCGGCGGTGGGAGAAGCGGTGGCTCGGGAAGGCAGCGAGCGGCGCGGGCTCATGACTCAGTGAGCGGCGGCAGCCCCTTCCTCGCCCCGCGCGCGGCCGGAGTCGGGGCGACCGCGTCGGATTGTCCCGCAGCCTGAGCCCGGCGCCAGCCCGAGGAGAGCGACCCGCGCTCGCCCGCAGGTAGCACCGCTCCCCCTCCGCCCGCCCCGTCCCTCCGAGGGCTCCGTCTGTTCCCCGNCAACAGTCCCGGCCGCCCCCCGCCACCTCGGCATCTCTGCCACCGCTCCCCACCCCCGACTCCATCCCTCGCCCCAGCCTCCGTCGCTCCTCAGCACCCCTTCTGCAACTCTTCCGCGTCCATTTGTCCTGCCGCCCCCGCCCCGCACCTCCCCTCCCCTCCGTGCCGATCACGCCGCCGGGGTACCCCCTGCCCCCCTCTCCGCCTCCCTAGGACGGAGCCTCCCTGGATGCACCGTCCCCGCCTCCGCCCCGAGCCCCCCGGCAGGGGCTCAGCGCCCCCCTCCCGCCGAAGTGCCCCGAGGAGCCCCGCAGCCCAGCCCCCTCCCTTCCCTATATGCCCCCGACGTCTTCCTCTCGCACGCAGTCTCCTCCTCCTCTCCCTCCCTCGCTGTCTCCTACTTCTCACCCCGCCCGGCCGGGGGGGTGCGTGGGGCGTTCGGGGGTTCCCGTACCCTCCCCCATTCCGTCCCCGCCCCGATGCCGAGACGGGCGCTGCGTCCACCCGCGGCCCCGGGAGAGCCCGGCGCTGCCGTCCCGTCTCTCCGTGAACCCCTCTCTGAAATCGGTCCTGCCCGGCCACAAACCGGGTCCCTTCTGCGTCCCCTCCTGCGATGCTTTTGGCCCTTTACGGTTTCTGATGAAGTAAGGCGGCTGCTTCTGCTCCTGCTCTTCGTGGACCCTGCAGAAATATTTGATGTACCTTGGCTCATAGGAAATTAAGACCGCGTTGAGAAAGACATCGTCGCTGTCTCTGCTGCTCTTGGGACCCAGAATCTTTTTTTTGGGGTCGTGGTGGCGATTGGATTTTCTGTTGTGGATTGGTGGTTCGATTTTTTTTCCTTTTTAGGAGGAAGGGAAAGATTTCAGTGGATGTATATGACAGAAGCAGGATCTTTTGGAGACTCTTGATTTGGAATTAATAGTTGTAGTTACACTTGTCATCTGTGTCTCTGCTGAATCATCTTACGTTAAGGGAGAGACTTTTAAGTCCCCTTTCAATCCTTCTCTCTCCCTTCTGCTCATTTTTCTCAGCCCAACAGCAGGGAGGTTAGCAACCCCCTGGTAGCCAGGGACACGACTGTGTGTCTTTCAGTAGCTACACGCTTATTGTCATCCAATGTTCAAGGAGTGTCTTGTGTTTCTCTGTGTTTGTGACAGTGAAATGTTTTCCTAACATTCTTGTATGTGTTCATTTGTTTGTTTGTCTTCGAAGTTTCACCAAATTTCAAGTACCTTACTTCAGGCACTTTTAAAACACACTTTTGCCGTGACATTGAGCATCCCTTGAACTATGCAAAATTCTGAAAATTGCAGATGTCATAAGGAGAGGGCATGGAAAGAACTGCCTGGATGTCAGAAAGGGGCAGACTGCCTGGATGTCAGAAAGAGACAGACAGAGAGAGGAGGGAAAAAACCCAAGAAACTAACCAGACATCAAACGACAGATTTGAGCATTTTCCAGTTGTAAACGCTAGCATTACATGTTACAGTAATTATATGCTCTGGGCTACTGTTACAGTGTTTATCTGCTGGATAGTAACCTGAATTCATGAAGTCAATACAGTTGTTTTTGGATAATAGTACTATTTATAGCCAAGATTTTTCACAGCAGATGTTCTATGCATATAGGCTTTATTAAATAAGCTTTTAACTTTCTGGCCTATAGTGTTAAAGTCTATGTACCTTGTGAAGAGAATTTTTAAAATTAGATCTATTAAGCAAAGATCAGAACTAAACCCTAGAGTAAATAAAGGCCATCAAAGGTGTTATAAAAAGAGGTGAGATTGTATTTTAGCTGTATGTAGAAGCAAAGAAAATGGATGCTTACTATTACAATTACATTATAGTTATTAAATAAATATTTTGACTTGTCAGAATATGAGACTTTTGTGTTTCATTATCTCTAAATCTTCTCTGCTTCTATCTTAAAATATGACAACCAAGATGTAAATATCTAAATGTTAACCTGCGTAAACATACAAATTTTTGAAAATATAATGTTGTATCTCTACTGTAGGAAAAATCATTTTCTAGGAACGAACAATTTTTGTATTTTAATTTTAGGCCGCAAATTACACATTATTTCAGTTACTTCAAAGAGCTAGCTAGGTGTTGTGTCTTTATATAAATTATACGTGAAAATATATTTATAAAATATTCTTTTCCATAATAAAATCCAAAATGTAGCTTAAGCTAATTAAGGAAAACTTAGTCCCATATCCGTCACTTGCTATTACTTGCTGTTTATTTTAGCATCTAAACATTTTGAAGGGATGCCATCCTTCCAGATTTCCTTTTCAGCATTAAAAAATTAAATAAAATCTAATTCCTCCTGGAGTTAGTTAGATTGTGTCAATAATGCCTGAAAAGATTAGTTCTTCTACTCCATGGTGTGTACTACTTGATAGAATAAGATCTTGGAAAGACTTTTGCAGAATAGGACTTAATTTATTTTCTTACATGCAGCTATAACTAGAGCACTTATGGCCTCTTTAAAAAGCATCCTTTTTGCATGTAACTCTTGCCATTGATGTTACTTTGCTTTGCCTTTGCTGTCTCTTTCTGTAAGTATGTACAGGGAGATGAACTTTGGTTAATCCCTGAATGAGCGTGGTTGAATCTGAGACTGCAATCTCATTATTCTCCCTTGAGAGAGCATTAGAACATGTAATAGTCAAGGTGAAGAGATTTGTTCTTAATTGTGATGATGTCTGTACATAGGTAACAGGAAAAGCAAGTCCAAGTTCACAGCAATTTGAAACACTGTGTATGAAAGAGCAAGCTCTTGATTCAAACAGATTTGGTCAGATAACCACTCAAATATGAGTTGTGTGTAAGCAAGTAATATTTAGGCCTGTATGCTTTGAAGGGGGCTCGTTTACTAAAATGTCTAGAGGAAGATATATAAAATATCTATATGAACTACAGGTTTAAAGGAAAGATCTTCTGGGTTTGGGTTTGTTGGGGTTTTTTTTGTAAGATTTTCTAACAGCCATTGCCACCACATATGCTAATTCAGTAAAAGTTTTTCATGGACATCTGCCCTTCATTAGAACAGTTTGAGAAGTCACGACAGCTGTAACAGTGGGCTTGTAATTCCTCATCTGTTGGCATATTGTTATACTACTTAAAATGAAGGAAAAAATGAAAACAGCTAAGCAGTATCAGAAGTGTGCAAATAAAGTGTTAACTTGGCTTCTGAAACATATTGAGATTTCTTGTTATTCGAGTTCTCCAACGGCTTTGTTGCCTCGTGTTGCCTGAAAAGAATTTGTCAGGAAAAAACTTCCCTATATCCTTTGCCACTGTGCTTGCCCCTCTAGTAGTGTACCATTTTAGTAAATACAAACAGCCCTATGTTAGTGCCTTTTGGTTCTGTGAGTGTTTCCATTGAGAGTGCCAAGATGTGGATTTTGTAATGTGGAAACCCACATTATAGACTTGGAATGAGCCCACAGATTTATTTCATATGGGATAACAGAGAATCTCAAGACAGTAATAGCTCTCAGTTTTTAACAAATTACATTAGGTTTGAATCGGTGGCATAGAGATGAGTTAGTTAACTCATGATGTTGCTGAGTGATTGAAAAGTATCAGTGGCAGTGAGTGGTATTATAGAATTATGTTTCCCATTTAACTACAATAACATGCTTTTCATATGTATGTGTATATATGTGTATATATGAGTTTAATATTTATTTGGTATGGGATTTAAAATGACCAACTCCTGGATTATTGTTAAGATGCTTATAACAAAACTTTCCAGTACAAAGATTACCAAAGTACTGCAGCACAAGTGTTATATATTTAGACAAAGACATAAATCTCATGTGTTATTTCCTTAAGGCATGTAAGAAATACTGTCAGACACTTTCTTCTGAAAAAGCTGGGTTTTGTTGTTTGTTTTTTTTCATTTGGCGCAGCATCTGCCATGTCTACAGAAGGGCAGAGGGTTGATGATAGTCCAAGCACTAGTGGAGGAAGCTCTGATGGAGATCAGCGTGAAGGTGTTCAGCAGGAACAGGAAAGGGAGCAAGTTCAACCCAAGAAAAAAGAGGGTAAAATATCAAGCAAAACAGCTGCTAAACTGTCAACTAGTGCTAAAAGGTACAGTGTTCTTTCTGGCTGTTTATTTTCCTTTCTCTTCTTTCAGCTGACTGTCAGATGTATGTATTGATTCAGTATATTAATTTTCTTATTGTTTTATTATAACACTATTATGTCGGTGTAACAGCCTTTTGAGGCTGGTCACAATAATGAGACCTGCATGCTTTTTTCCATTCTTTGACAGATTGGCTCTTTCACATGGTTTTAATAGTAGCTTGCATGATAAAAGCTGACATTTTTTTTATTGCTAGTAAAACTCAGACAGTTTTGTAGCCTTATAAAATATATCTCTGTATATGTATATATGACTGATGTTGAAACTTGTCAGTGTAACTTACAGTTAATTAACCATAAACATTTCAGACAGTTCAATAACTCAGCATGTTAGGACTACTGTAATACCTATTGCTGTAAAGTACTGCATTTCCTTTTCCCAGGTGGCCAGGTTGGAATATACGAGTGAACAAAAATGCACGTTAGTTTCATTACTCTAAACTGTGGTCTGTTTTAATACCCATTTATTTTCCTTCTCTTTTCTGCTTGAGAGAAAAGGTGGGTTTGTAGAATGACTATTTAGATTATTCTATGCTATCATGTCACTCTCCAGGTAATGATTGTCCTGCTTGGACCAGACAGAAGTTTGCAGCTTAGTGTTCCTTCATCAGTACATGTAGGGATGTAGGGATGTTAGTCTAGGCAACAGAATTCAAATAGGATTATAGTGATTGAAGTTAAAACCCCTTAAAAAATAATCTCATGAGACCAATTCTGTCCTGATGTGGGGTTCCCAATTACAGTTTTTTTGCTAATTCAGGGCTGTGTAAACTACAAGAAAAAACATTGGAGTTGTGCCACTATGGTGCTGTGGTAAAGGAGAAGCTTTAAGGGTCTATTGCCATAATTTGTATCATGTACACATAGTAGGAGTCCATAAAGACCGGCATATGAGCCTATATTGACATCTGTTCAGGATTCAGGTCTTTGTTTTGGCTTAATCTGTGCCTTATTAGTCACATACTTTTTCTGAACTGAAGTCTCTTCTTGGTTTCCAGTCAGGTATCATCATGCTTTTCTCCTGCCGTAGACACATTCCTCACAACTAGTCTTGGAGCCTTTTCTTCCTTTTTTTGCTTCCCCAGTGAAATGCTTTCCGAAGACCCATTCGTCCTATGACTATTAGGAGATTACCTAGTTATATTGGTTACAGGATAGCCAGCAAAGCTTCCCTATGTTTCTTTTTGATTAAGAGGGGAAAAAACCCAACAAACCAGCTTTCACTTTAAATCATGGTGTTATTGATGTAGTTAATCCTCACAGCTGTTACGATTCCTGGCCGGCTTTTCTTTCATCTGCTTCCTGCTATTGTTATTTTTTAGTATTAGGGATAGTGGACTAGTCATGATTTTTAAGGTCATAAAATCAGTGTTTAACGTCTTTAGAAAAGAGTCTGTCTAGTCTGAACTTTGTACAATGTCTAATGTAATGATGCCGCAATTCTGTCAAGGGACTGTGGACACTATCCTATTAAAAAATTAACAGTCATATGTCAGAAATCGTTCTATAAATCTTAGCTTTGTATCTTCAAAGTTTGAGTTTTTATCAACGTGCATTTCACGGTGATAAAATTACTGAAACCTTTTAAAGTTTAATCATATCTGCTCATGGTTCTGCTGAAACTAATTATGCCAGTCGCTGACATCAGTACGTTTGCCAGTTAGACTCTAAAGCCAGTTTCACATGTGTACTAATATTGAAGGAAAGCCTTTGGTTATGCATTTTAAAAGCCAAGATGATTTATAGGAGTTCTTGAGATACTCACACAATAAATAATATTTTTCAAAACATGTATTTTAGGAGTGCTGTTTGTCATAGTACTTTGTGTAAGGATCACCGTGTTTTTAATAGTGTCATAGCATTTTTTTCTTTTTTTTTGGTTATGCAGTAGTTAGTTACTACATTTCTATAAACATTCTTAATCTGGTTTTTATATTATGCATTTTGTTTCTTTGCCTTTTAATTAAAATCAGAAATGCCTTTAGAAAGGAAAAACAGAAATTAAAGGAGAGGATAAAAAGGAGAGGAGTGACATGAAGGAAGGAGAAATGGCATCGAGTCCTCCTTATGTGATAAATATTATAGAAACTGCTTATATAAAATATCTTCTAGTAATGTTGTTATTTTTGTTAGTTAGAAATAAAAAAATAGTGCAGGAATAAAGCCATATTCCTTCATTGGGAATGTTGTACTCGACCAGGGTAAAAAAAAAATCTTTTAAAAATTGAAATAAATTGAAGTAGTCCTAGTGGAAAAAAAAAAAAATATGCATAACAACTTTTTCCTTTTCCGGTTTTTGAATTCTGTAGGTTTGTGTGACCTTACTTTAAAGTCACGCTAATCTTCACTTAAATGTTTCACTACAGAATTCCCTCTCATAACTCCACTATAGTTAAAGGAGTTAACTTTACTAAAATTGGTAAAAACAGACTACAGACCTGATTCTAACCTGAGCGTGGAAGTCATATTTTCTTACTTGGAAAGCTTTTTCATGCATATGGGATTGCAGTCACGGTGTATTTGGATTACATTAGGATACCTACTGTATATCTTGGATTAGAACAAAGATTTGTGCATCTGTATTTGCACTGCTTCTGGTTTTATTTGTATGTTTATGTAGTCAATTAGATTTAAAGAATTTTCAGTAGTACTAGGTTTTATATAAATCAGGATTTAGCAGTGTGCTGACTTTTGCTTGTGTAAACTGCTACCATGTCTTATGTATGAATATACTACTCCAGCAGCTTACTGCTTTCAGAAGGGATCTGATTATGGAGGATATATTAAACTACTTGAATTCATACTTCAATAACATTTTTGGTTTTAAGATATGGAGTTTCTTCTCTTAGCATTGCTGTAGGTGGCACCAAGAAGGCAGAGCACCATCACATGAGTCTGTCTCTGTTAATACTTTTAGGACAAGCTTCTATACAGGTGTAATAGCGTGCAGCATATGTCATACAGTGTACCAGTCCCTCAATTTTTCTCACCCAGAGGGCATCAACTTAAATAGCAACCTTTCTTACCTAACGTGTCAAGATTGAGAAACTCACTGCATATCACAATTACAGTTCAGACATGGAATTGAGTTGCTGTCCTTGAAAACAGCAGGCATCTTGTTACCTCTTAAGCAGCAAATCTTAGCATGACCTTTGGATTGAGGGAAGTGTAACCATTCTTGGCTGACATAGTAGCTCAACAAATAAATGTATTGTTTTGCTTGGCTCCAGAAGTTGATAGCTGAAAATCTGTCAACCTTTGTGTTCAGTCTTGGATTTTTTTTATAAATATCTGTGCCCACAATGAATCATGAACATTAAAACTTTAATCGTAATCTTTTCTTGTCTTTATTGAACAACATTTCAGCCTTAAGGAGTAGTAGAAAATAGGTAATGAATTAAATCTGTTCCAAATTCAAAAAGTTTAAAATGACCTTTCCCCTCCCCCCCCCCTTTTTTTTCCTCAGAGAAGTTTATCATAGCACTATTTTTGAAGAATCTGGAATGATATTTAGTATGTTGAATATAATGGCAAAATTTGAAGCACTTTTTCTTATAAGAAATATCCTTGTTATTTATTGTGCACCTAGTATGGATGTGATAGTATTTCTTTTCCTCCAGCATGAATCTAACCATCTTTGGATGATTTTCCTCAGTCACAGTTTATGTAAGACTGAAATACATACCAGTGACTGTATTTCTTAGTACTTTCTAAATAGCATATATTTCAGTATGGAGTATTGGCTCACCTGACTTTTATGGGTAGAAAGGCATGTTTTGTACCTAAGCAGATGTGGTAAAAGTCATATATTCCTTATTGTCATATATTCCTTTGTTTTACTGCTCTTCCTATTAATCATATTGGGAAATCCTCTGACATGTTCAGTTCTCTCTTAGCTTTATAGAACTTTAACCGTTTCATAAAGGAAACAACACACGGTCCCCTTAGGCTTCGAACAGCAGTAAATATATGTCTGTAAGAATTAATAATATTTGAAATCCACAATGTACTTTCATGCTTCTGAATTTAGGGGTATATTAACCTTTGCACTATTACTGGAAGGCAACAATATTCATTCATTTTCTGTTAGCAAAATGGACGGGAAAATATTTTTATATATGTATGTGTGTATGTAAGTATATACACACACACACATACAAGAGAGAGAGAGAGCAGGAGCGGGAGCTGGGGGGAGGGAGGCAAATGACTTTTTTAAGACCATACGAAGAATATCAGGTCTGACATGGCAAATTAAATATCCTATGTGTACAGCTCAAGGCTTTGATTTCTAGCAAGAGCTTCCCCCCCTGCATTCACTCTTCTCCCCAGTATGTAGCAAACCAGAATGGTGTTAGTTTAGATATGAACTGGATATATATAATGATTTTAATTTAGAGGCCTTTTTCCTGTCTGACATAGTTAAACATAACTGTATTGAGGCAGAAAATACAAAGAAAGAGATGCCCAAAAAGACCCTGCAAAAAATGTTATGTTGCCAGAGGCTGCATGTTCTCATGGCGAACCCTCTGTGATCAGTGAAGGAAATGAGGCACATCCGCTCCTGTGCCAGATTCTGAGGGTAACTTAATGGAGATATGAAATAAGTGCCAGAGCAGTGGAATAACTTGTGCAGACGAAGGCCGGCTTGCACACTGGAGGTCTCTATCAGTGCAAAGCTCTCTGGGATGTTGCCTGACAATTTAATTGTAACTTTGAATGCTGTGACACGTGAACAAGCTATTGCATGTCAGTTGCTCTCCAGTAACTGTTTATGAATGTGCTCTCTGCATGAATGCAAGATAGATTAATGTTGAAACAAAAGAGGTGTAAGGTGTATTTATTAATTTTAGTTTGGGATGCCACAGAGTAGAAGAATAAGTATGAACAACTTGCTGTAGAGCAATTTATGGACAGTGTTTTATTTATTTTTATACAAATGATATAAAATTAATGTGAGTGAAACATCACTTTATCTTAGATGCTTGTGAAAGCAGTTAAGACTTTCAAACATAACTAGAAAGTACCATTTGATTAGTTATTGCTTGAAGCAGAAAGGTGTTTTGTTCTTGTTTGCTTAATTGTAGGAAAAGGTCAATAAAGAGCTACTTCAGTGGTCTTGGCATTAGAAGCTAGACATTTTCATATGAACTAGAAAAGAGAGAGAAAATGAGAGCTCTGTACCTTTATGTTTTCAGAATGGAAAGGACTTGGGTTAGGATTTAGGAGGAAGGATGGAGGGTTTTTCATCTAGGACTTAAGCTGCACTTGTCAGTCCATTCTTGATGTGTCTCAGACTCATTGTAATGCAATGAAATATTAACTGCTCTTACCACTATATGTAAAGCAAGGGAATTATTCCTGACTATAGAAGTTCAGTGCCATCATTCTGTAACTTCCCAAAAGGCGGAAGAAGCAAAGCAACCCATAAATCATGAAGTTGGAGGAGATACTGTGCTACCTAGGTTTTCCGTGATCTGAATTCGTCATAGTATAAAATTCAAAAACACAGTAGAAATTTGATATATATGAAGGAAATATTTTAAGCAACCCTCACACTTGTAAGATCTATTTTCTGAAAGATATGAACTGTTTGGATTGAGTAACTTTTTGAAAGCAGTGGTTGTGCTTAGACTTCACTAATTAGATTTTCCGTTTTGAAAAATGTAGTGAATTTTCAGTGTTACTGCAATGACTTGATGTAAATATTGATAAAGCAGCCTGTGCCTGTATTTTTACAAGAAAGGAATTATACTTATTGGGGAAATTTTATGTACTAGAGATGTAAATATTTCAATTAGTAGAAAAGGCAAATAAACATTGAATTTTTCCCCCTCTACAGGAGTAACTAGTTTGTATATATGTAATATTGGGCTGCACAGAGGTTAGAAAAAAAGTTAAGCATCTGAGAGTAGCTTGTCTTTTCAGCTATATCAACTGGTCTAATAAACGATTATTACTTCTCTCTACAAGTCTTGCCCACATATGTAATTATTTCAGAATGCGAATGATAAAGGATTGGAGTTTCTGGTTCAAACCAGTTCCTCTACTGCCTTTGGTTCATTTAATCATTATAGCCATAAAATCAACTCATAGTGGCAAAAGGGGAATTTTGATAGTGGCTGAGAGACTCCTTAGCATGTAAGACTGTATTTGGATCTTTATATAGAAAATTAAACTGCTCATTTTTATGTTATATATGTCGATATACCTGCACGTTTATTTTGATAAACCATTTTCTTTGCTTGTATTTATGTGCAAAAGGGGTGGCAGTAATTTTTAAGATGTGTGTACTTTGGGTCAGGCCTGAACTTCTGTGTTGTGGCTTGAGCACGTCTCTGGAATTTGTGTGGCATTATTGTGCAGGTTTTCTTTCTTAGTGTAGAGAATAACAGGAACAGCAATCTGCTCCTGTACATGAAGGAGAGGGGAAGAAGAAAATACTGAGGATACACTGAATTGGTTTTCTTCCTCCTAAATGTTCATGGTTTGCACTGAAGTAGCCTATCAAAAAAGTCTTGAGTGTAAGTTTATAGGGAAAGTGGCCATTGCAGTTGTGCTTATGGCATCATACTCTGGCAAGTCTTTGGAAACTGTAAACTCCTGGAAGTTCCTTTGGGAACTCTGTAAACACCTACTGTGCATCTTTAAATTTCTTCAGAAGGGGAGATACTGGCTCCATGCAGTCTCATATCCTGGAGGATATGGTAGAGCACACTCTCAAGTTTGGTGATGACAAGTTGGAGGAGGGAAGCAGTTGGTAGATGCAGGGGCAGGGCTGCTGGCGTGAGGGACCTCAGCAGGCTGCGGGAGAGGATTCGTGGGGAACTCATGAAACGCAACAAGGACAAATTTAACATCATGCATGTGGAAAGGGCCAACCCCTTGTAGTGATACAGGCTCTGCTGAGAAGGACATGGGGGCCCTGACAGACAGCAAGCTCAATGTGAGGCAGCAGCATGGGCTAACGGCCCTCTGGGGTGTATTAACCGGAGCACAATCAGTAGGTAGATTAAAATTATGTATCTCCCTTTACTCAGCTCTCATTAGGCTGCATCTGGAATAACGTCTACTTTGTTTTGGGCCCTCCACTGCAAAATAAACACGCATTGGAGCAAGCCCACTGGCACATCTTCAGCCTGGCCAGAGATCTGGAGCAGCTGTACCTGATAGCAGCCCTCAATACCTAGGAGGAGGTTATGGAGAAGTCCAGGGTGGGCTCTTTCTGGGAGGATGAGACTACTATCTTATGGCACTGAGGGTTTTTGGCCTGCCAGTATGATATATGTTAAAAAGCTCATTGCTCTCTACAGCTACCTAAAAGGAAGTTGTGGAGAGGAGGGTGCTGGCCTCTTCTCCCAAGTGGTAGGTGACAGGATGAGAGGGAATGGCCTCAAGCTCCACCACAGGAGGTTCAGGCTGAACGTTAGGAAAAATTTTTTCACAGAAAGGGTCATTGGGCACTGGCAGAGGCTGCCCAGGGAGGTGGTTGAGTCACCTTCCATGGAGGGGTTTAAGGGACAGGTAGACAAGGTGCTGAGGTGCATGGTTTAGTGTTCGATAGAAATGGTTGGACTTGATGATACGGTGGGTCTCTTCCAACCTGGTGATTCTATGATTCTATGATTTGTGAGAGCAAGAGATATGAGACATATAAGCAGAGGGAAAATAGAGGAGGAGGGTATACAAGATGTTTAATTGTTGTGTAAATGATCAAAGGAGCTAAGAACTCCAACCTATAGAAAGAATAGGATTTTCTAGGTTGCTGCTCAAGGCATAAATTGTCCAAGACTGAAGGCTCATTTTTCAGGAAAGATTTGGTTTTTAGTTCCACATTTTCTTGAACAGTTACATGAAACCTTATAGCATCACCTTTACATCAGAAATTATAAGAATTATAGTTATTATTGATTGTTGTGGAAATGTTCATAAAGCTGAAAGAAATGTATTGTTAAAAAGTCCTGATAATCTTTTTATGTTTCTGTTTTTTTGTTTGTTTGTTTTTTGTTCTCTTAAGAATTCAGAAGGAACTTGCAGAAATTACATTAGACCCTCCTCCAAACTGTAGGTAAGTTCACCTGGATTTTTATTAATTTGGAATATGGAAATGGAATTACGAAACCTATATAGGAGACTGGAATATTTTTTAACTATTTATTTGTTCTGATTACTTAGTAATTTTGGAATAAAAACTGATAGATAACATGTTTGCCCTACATAGAAGGAATTATGTGATTTACTTCCTGATAACGAAAGTAATCGCAAAAACTGTTGAATCCAATGATGTGTTAATAGGTACGTGGTAAAAATCAAATCACTCATCATTTGAGGTATTCAATCAATAGCATTTTTTTGATTCTGTAAAATGTAATCTTGGTGGCAGTTGCTGGTGTGTTTAATTCCTTTTTTCTTGCAAATTGTTAACACACTGTGAATACAGTGGAGAAGCAAAAGTGTTGTAAGCACAAACTACTATTAATCTTCTGATTGTGTTTCTGGTGATCAGTTCTGATATTCAGTGGAAACTTGCTGAAACAGGGCATGTCATCACATAGGCTTTCTAGTGTTGACTTCGTGCTTGTTTGTTTTGGGGTTTATTTTTTGGTCATTTTTATTGTTTACTTTTGGTGTGTTTATAATTGGCTTTGAAATGAGTAATGAAGTAGGTCTAGAAATCCTTACTGCCTGGTGGATGGGGCAGTATACAGTTGTTTGCAGATGGCTGTCTGGGCTTCTTATCTGTCAGCTTGACATATGGTCAGTACTGGAGCTGGGCCAGGGCTGCTTAAAGGAACCTTTTCCATTGCACCTCGTGTGGTGAGAGGTTGGGCTCGGTGCAGAAGAATAGCTTCCATCCAGTCCTGCCAACTCATTTCAACTGATGTGGTTAGCAGGATTCATTCCATTAGTGCAGTAAAAAGAAAGATTGACAGAAATGTCTGATTGCATGCAGCTTTTGTAATGAATCCCAGTATGTTTCAGTATTGAATTAACTAAGCAACTGGTAGTAAAAATGACAGTCAGCTTTATTGTTTTGGTCTCTTGACGAAAGTATGTGTGAGAAGATATTCTAACAAGATTTGATGTGGTTTTGCTGGATCTCAAGATATAAGTCAAGTAGATAGGTAGTGAAGTAGCCTTGCAATAATAGCATTCAAAGAGTATTTCAGTCAATTAGGATGAACAGTTCTTTGCTAGATAAAACATTTTAATAGCTAAGCTGTTCTGTCATGCTTATGGCTGTGTGTGAGTGTTCAATCACATCAAAGCTGTTTCAAATGGCAGATCTTTACTTAGGTGTTGATGACTGCTGCCTATTAGTGGATTGATTTGCCGAGATGAATATAAAATTTGAGTTTGTTGTAGAAGAATGCATAAGTCTTTGAACTGAGTCTAAAAGGCTTATAGTTTTTACAGTAGTGTAATTTTTTTCTAGTTTTCTGAATCCTTCCTTTTGTAACAAAGCAGTTGTTTCAGTGTACAAGATATGGTTATTTGATTTTCTTTTGCTAGCAAGTGTAAAGTGAGCATTGGCTGTCTCAGTGGAAGGCCCTTTGGTGACTTGCAATTAAAAAAAAGAGCTGGAGATTTCCTGTTTGTTTTTTTTAAATTATTCACACTAATGATAACGTAGCAATAAAGTGCACTGCATGATGCTGTTATGCAAAATCAAAAAATTGTATCTAGCTACATGTGTCTGCTGCTTGAACACAGTTCTTAAGATGCAGAATTATTTCATATTGTGATCTTGACAGATAACCATTAGTAACTTTAGTATTAGCAAATATGTTTTTATAGTCAATACAGAGTCACTTCATTTAGTTTTATGCTCTGTTGACATAGTCTAAACAGCATTTTCATTTGAACTTCATCTATTTTCTATTATAGTTAAACATTACAAAATAAACACATCAGCCAGACATGATTCTTCAGTGTAATGAAGCAAGCTGTAATACAGTATATCTTACCCTTAAGTATCGATACTTTCTTGGTTTTAGTGAAATTTAGGTTGTTATTGTAAGGTTACTGTAAGAGGTGCTATGTTTTCTAGGAAAAAAAACATATTTCATAAAGTAATATGCTTATAAATGTAGACTACTTGAAATGGTTGTGATTCCAGCTTCCCTTCACTGTGTCCTGTTTTATTTCAGCAGGGAGTTTTATATATAAACCAAATCACGACTGAGCAATAGGAATGTGATAAATCTCAAAACTATGTCACACAAGGTGTGAAGGAAAGTTGTATTGTTCAAGAATACTCTTTTTGTTATTTAGGAACTTCTGAAAGGCAGGATATTGAGCTGAGTTGAAACTTGGGTGCAATATTGTGAGATGCATTACAAGACTTCGTTAACTACAACAGGCTAAAGCTTCAGATTTGTCTCATGCAGGAGGAAAAAAAACAAAATTGAAAAGTATCTGTAGTACAGTAGCATCCCTTAACGGCATGTTAGGCTGGCTACACAGTCGGTACAAGCTCCAAGGGAGTTGCAGCTTCTACTTCTGCAGCAGCTGCATTCTTAACACTTCCCCTGCCTCATCCCTCCAAAGATAATAGGCTGTATAATCTTCTTGTTTGGAAGACAGAAATATGTCTTGCTCACACATGTGCCTTGTAATTGGCAGATTACCACTGCTATGACTTGCAGTATCTTTCCAAAACTGTAGAAAGCTGTGAAGTTCAGAGTCCCTAAAAAAATCTGTCACATTTGGCTTTAATGTTACAAGATTTAATGTTATAAGAGGTCAGAGTAGGCTGTCTCCCTAGGTAATGTATATTGTATTCTGTAGTTTAGGTTCTGGGCATGGAAACCAGTCCTCTTGACTTCCGAAACTGTGTATCATTCCTCAGGACTGACAATGTCTAATGTTCTAGGTATGACACAGTTGAACTGGGGGGCATGAGGGAGTTGAGCAGTGTAGTCGTTACTGGTTTTGGAGTAAGGCATGTCATAAAAAAAGACTGTTATACTACATATACCAGAAAGAACTGGATGTTTTTTGGTATATCTTTTGTCCCATCCCTCTCCCTGCCTCATTTACTTTTGTACATAGGCGAGTTTACTGCAAAGGAGAGTCCTGACTGCTAAGAAGGTGTATTTGTATTTTAAATCTGCAGCACTGAAATTTTAATTTGTTTTAGGAGACAGAATACCTGAATTGTAGATGTTTGCCACACTTCTCTCTTTTTTTTGTCCTTATCGGAATACGAAAGCTTGAGTGCTAGAAATGTTGGATGTATTATGCCCCTGAGTAGCACAGAGTATACCTTTTAAGTTCATTTTAATATATTGCCTTGCTGGAAAATGGGAATAGTCAGGAATTCTTAAGGCAAAAATAATGCCTTTTTAAACTTTCACATATTTTTGACAGCATCTTGTCCAGGAAAATAGATTTTACAAAATCAAACTTCTGTTGTCAGTGGTGTTTACTATTTCCCTTGTCACTGGCAAGAGAACAGCATCTCTGTGGCAGCTTATACCAATTGCATACATGGGAAAATAATATTTGGAAAGTACTTAATGCATATTTTTCTTCTTTCAATGTGAACTTGCCATCTGGAAACAAGGGGAGCCAGTGAAAAGCGAATGGCAGCTCTCTGTGGAGAGCAACTTGGAGCAACTGCTCAAAATTTTTCCTGTTAAGTCCCTGTTGTTTCCTCTCTTCTTCTTCATGTTTTCTTTTCATGTTCTCTAGCGTATTTGTCACCATTCTTTTCCTTTCTGTGTATTTGCGTTATTCCTCTTATGTGTTATGCATTTTATTTCCTTTTCCCTGTAGCAATATGGGTCATGCTTGAGGCTCAGAAATACGCTTTAAAGGGTTGTGCAGCTTAGTGGGCAAATTCACTGGTTCTTATTCCAAAACAATCAAATCTAAACCCCTGCATGTAGTCTTTTCTGTTAGTTTGGAATCATTGCATTAATTCCTTGCTTCTTGTACTACCTGCAAGAGTGATAAACAGCCAGTATTTTGCTTGTGAAAACTGATCACACTGAAAAGTTTGTTAAAACACAATTCTTTTTGGGTAATGCAGATAAAAGCCAACTAGATTTGCAAACTATTCAACTTGGCTTAGGGAGAGAGGTTCCCCCCATGGATGAATCTTGTGCTGCTATTGATGAATATGTGGAGTCTGATGTTCCATTTCCATATTGCTCTGGCTTGGGTTTTGCCAAAATGTGAGGCTGTGATCTTCACATCTTCTTTGTTGATTTAAATTGTTTTGTTTAAAAGTAGCACTCTTGCCTAGTGCTACTTTAAAGCTAAGGAGATGGCACAAGTGTTAGGAGCAGAAAACAGATGTTAGCACAATTTAATGGCAAGATTCAGGGGAGGAGAAGATTGTCAGCCTTGCTCTAAGATGCAGAGAGGTAGAAATGTAGGAACCTAGAGCAACACATACAACAAGTATCTGGCCTAGTCAGGTCTCCTTCCTTCCCTGTCACTTGAAGAACTTGCTGAAGAGGTCTTTCCCTCATCCCTGTGTGTGCACATGCACACCCACAAACATCCAGGCACTCATGTAACTGTCCACCATGAGTGAAGAGATGCATTACAGTTTTTAGATCATATGCTCACAACATCAGTTTGGCCTGGGGGCAGGGAGGATCTGAATAATCTTGGTTATATATTTCCATTAAATAAGTGAATAAATGTGAAAATATTTGGAGAAAGATGAGCACTGCCTTTTCCCAGTGCAAAATGCAAACCCAGTTTCTCTTGGGTGCTGTGAGGACCAATTTGCTCAACCTAAATTTGCTTCTCTTTTGATTAGTCTCCGTTAGCTTGTACAGAGAGCTTACATAGTAATTTTGGTAATACTAAGCACTTGCTGATTTAACCCTACATCCACTTAGTTAGTGACCTGTTTCACAACCTTTAGATGCCTGCTGAGTTTTTAGTCTTGTGCAGAATGCACAGGTTAATCCAGCGAGGTGCTCACTTGCTCTGTAACCAAAGAAGAAACTTGAAGGCGTTGCAGGCATGGAACAGTATGTCTTTATTTACTAGTACCTTCATAAAACTCTGGAAGCATAAAGGGTGATCAGCATCATACTAATGGTTGTCATCTCCCTTAGAAGGAGTATGGGAGTATAGTGTCTCCTCTGGCTAAAGAAAGGCTTAATCCTATTTCTTCTGATAGGGATTTCAGCAGAGGAGGATTTAGGCACAGAATTCAAGTGGAAAAAAATCCCCAAGATCTAGCAGCTTATATTTTTATTTTAAAAGGAACTAAGATCAGTGATTTTGACTGAGTTAGGGAAGCATCCAGTCTGTTGCCATAGGCACATGACTGTGATGCATGTGATGCTAATATGTAAGCAGGATGAGGACCAGAATAAGAAATGCTTTCTCTGAACGTTTTTCCTCACAGACATTTCCAGCTTCCTTGATATGAATTTGGGCTCTCTTCCCATTATGTTATGTTAGCCATGGAGTTTACCTTCTGCCTGTATAGGCTTACTTTGATCTGCGACTCATTTTCTATAACCTTGTAGAGAATATGTGATGCAAATAACTGTGTGTTACTTTGCCTGGCTAGGCCTCTTAAGATTGTACAAGTGGTAAAACTTAATCAAAAAGATACATATAGAAGCAGTTGATAATAATGTCCAGAATCCTGTTGGTTTTAAATCTATGATGCATCCACATACATTTGACTGTAAAAGTGAAGGTAAAGTATATTTGAGTGCTCATTGCAACTATGTTTATTTTTTAATTTTGTTTACCTTTCTGCTCCAATATCAGCAAGGAACATGTCCCAAAAACATGCAAGTTAATGATTGCACTGGGATTATATTTTATAATAGAAACTATACTGTATTTTATCACTTGAGGTAGCTTGCCTGGTTTTTATAACTAGTGGGCTTTTTGATTTATTACCTTGGTAGCTTGAAGTTCTTTGGATGAAAAGCATCAGGTTACTTTTTAATACATAATCTTTTAATTCCTTTAGCTATTTTCTCTTAAGATAGTGCAGGACAGTGTCGCTTTTTCTGTAAAGCATGAAGCATGTTACTGGACTAAAACATTTTTTTGAAGTATCTCTTTATTTTCACTGTAAAAGTGTCCTTTCAATGTCATATTGTTCACAAAGCTTCTGTTCTTAAAAAACAACACACAGATGTTTCTATTCATAGATCTTCCATGTGTCAAGGTGCAGTGTACTTGGAAGGCTATCTAAAATATTGCTTACGTTTCTTTAGTGGTCTGGTATCTTTGAAACTGTATGTTTGATACGAAAAACTATTAGTCAGCACTGAGCTTTTTTTTTTTTCCCCATTGAATAAACTAAATTCTGAATATTTATTTGATTCAATTTCTGCTTGCAGTTGTGGGGTGATTTTAGGAATGATTAGATGCAGCACTCAAGACCTTCAAGATGTATTGTGAGCATCGGTGGCTAGAAACTGTAGAAACTTTTGTGAAGAGGGAAGGGAAGGGGAAAAAAAGACACTACAAGTAACCTGCCCCTGGCTGCTTGCCAGGACTGGCAACTTCTCTCATTGATGACAAAGTAAGGAATTGGCTGGCAACACCCATTAATATCTCCCAGCATAACAATACCTCCATGTGATTTCTGCCAGTTCTCCTGTTTTTCAGGTGATGACAACTTGTCTCCCAAGAGAAGAATATGAGTATTGGAGAAGAATAAGAGTAGTTCAGCAAGCACTGTGTGAGGCCAGATTTGGAAGGTCAAGGGGATGCCAGATCACATTGCATGGGACAGCTGAAGCAGGGAAAGGAGTGGAGTATGAGGAGGAGTCATGATGATTGCAAATTCTTTGAAGCAAGAAAGGGAAGAAAAGCCTAAAAGGAGCCTGTGATTGACATGGAAGAGATCCTTGAAATTTACGAAGTGCTTACTGTACGAGATTAGTAAAGCTCTATCTTAAATTGCAAATGTGGGAAAGATGGAGTGGAGGGCTGTCACAAGGGTAAAAAGAAACACTTTGATGCTTTTAGGGTGGGGGATTCTTCCATTTTTTTTTTTATATCAAGTTGCAGCTAGTCTTTGTAAGTCAGTCTCCAAGGAGGTACAAGGGCAATCCTCAGTGCTTTCAGTTCCAGAATTTTTCAGACTACCTTCCATAGACATTTTTTTTGCCCTTTCCTACATAGCTAAACAAAGCTGGTTAGTTGGCTGTTTTGTTTTTTTTTTTTCTCTGCGGGCCAGAATTTGGTTCATAACTCAAAACCTCATACCAGATAGCATGTTTTCATTTTCTCCTCAATACAGCCCTCCTAAAACACAAAAAAAACTCCTCCTCCCACCAAACCCCAAAATAAGCATATTAAATAAACAGTCATTTCTTGCCAGCAAATGAAAAAACCGCATGCTGACTGAGACTTTGCATCATTGTTAGGAGACTTTGCAAAGAAATACCTAATTTTGAGGCTTACAAATTTAATTAGCTATTTCTATGGGATTTTGTTCCTTTTTTTTTCCTAAATGTAGACTAATGTGTTGTATAAGAACTATGTAAGGATTCATTTCTTTACACGAGTATGATAGAGCAGAGTTATTTGAAAGTGTGACTAGAACAGGTATTGTTGGCACTGAACAAGCAGTCACTGCCATTTCATGATAAACATGTAAGAAATATGCTTTTGTTGACAACTTGTTACCCTTTAGTAAATTACTCAGTATTGAATAAATTGGGGAAATGGAAGGTACTTTGTCTGTTGGTTGGGACTGACAGCATTACTGGTAGTGAAGTATTTGTCTCCTTAAATAAATGGCACAGTCTCAGAAGTACCGAACACTGTTGTCTTCAGTACACCCACATTTGGTCAGATTTTGAACTCTCATCTTTTAGGTAATGCTTCAAAATTATTTCCTTTTTTAAAAAACTTTAAGAAAGGATCTGGTAAATTCATGTTATTTCCTGAATGCTATTGTGTACCTCTTATTCCTTCCAAAGGAAAAATAGTGTTTACCTCTTTCCTTGGAAATCTATTAAAAAATCAATCTTTCTCAGTTCCAATACCACAATTCTACAGCTTTTTAACAGCTGTTAAATTACACACTTCACTCTTTTGCGGGTTTTTTTTGTTGTTGTTTGGCTTTGTGTTGTTTTTGCTAGGTTTATGTTGTTTTTACATAGGTATGACAGTGGAAGGCAATTTTTCCAAAATCTAACAGAAAAGCTGCAATTTAAGACTAAAAAGTCATGAACTAGTAACAAAACATGCTTTAAAGCATTTCAGAAACAAACTATGAAATTGATCTGGGTGCTGTTTTCTTGGTGTGCAATAAAACTTATTTATGCCATAGTTACACATTTGCAGCTTTGTTACAAGCTTTTTGGGGTATCTAATTGGCTGCAGCTTTGAATCATATCATAACACATGCTAAATGTTGCTAATTACAATTAAGATATCTACTTGAAATAATCTTTGTTTTCATTTTCTCTGACTTTTTTTTCACTTATTTACATGACTTTAATTTTTCATTTTAACAGTTCTTGCAGCACTTTAATTTATTTTTGTTTCAAAGCTGTAGAATTGGATTAAACATGGTTTTTTAAACACTTCCATGTTGCTTGGAAAGAAGCCAGTTACTGTGTATCAGCTTAATAGAAACCATGCTTAGCAGTGCCTCACATATGGCAGCTCGTGTTTGTGTGGTAAGGCATTATGTATTTTAAATATTACCTTTTATACGATAGTCAAATTTATGCCAGAATCTGAAGTTTCTTCTGATTAATGTTAACAAAAATAGCAGAGAGCCAACTGTTTCTGTTTTTTAGGGAGAAATATGTAATTAAATACATAATTTACTGTCTGCTCTGCACAAAAGCCTTATTTAGGTGGCCTTTATTAACCTGAGATGCATACTGTGCTTAGGGAGGGCTATAGGTGAGTGATAATATGCTTTCTTGACACCTTTGGCCTTTTAATGTCGTTAATATTGTGGAGACCAAGATGGCAACTCTGTATCTAAGACTTGAAATATAAAGGTTTGCACTTAATTTAGGAGTTTGAAGAATAAGGAGTACACAGTTACATACTCTTTGAGTAACACTTGGCACAGCAGGCAACTTAAAGCTTAAATTTAAAACATTTTTTTCTGGTTTGGGTGGAGTTTTTTTATTTAAAACTTAGCATAACATTTATGAAATTTGGAGGCTAGGTTGGCCTTTATAAACAATTATATGTTGTCAACTCTATGGCCATTTTACCATAACTGTGATCCAGAGAACTTAAAAGTGCAGTATGGTCCCATTGTTTGGTATCTTAGGTAGCATCAATAGGATAAAATTTAAGTAGTATCTAAAAAGTCATGCATGTCATAACCCTTTAAAAGACGATGGATGGAATGTGAGTAACACATTTAATTTTTAGAGAAGTTTATAGCTGAAAAAACTAGATGTCTGCCTAACATGCAATTTCAGGGTTATTGACATAAATAATTGATTTCTAAGCTCAAGCTGTGGCATTTAAGGTTGCAAACCAGGGATAAAAGGAAACTCCCAGTTTGAGGCTTGCAGCCAAGGTAGGTTCACATGAAAAGTGTTTTCAGAACTTCTATGGTAAACACAGGGCACCTAGCTTTTGCAGTAACACAAAGAAACAGTGGATGGGATTCGTTAAACATTCTGGTTTAACCTGTTTGGTGGAGTTAACTGGTCTTGAATGTTACATGGGGATTTTAATGTAGTCTCCAGCATGAAAATGGACCATTCCTTTTATTTCAGATTTTGTTGGATGGCTTGAAAAGAAGGGGATTCTTGAATGGACTTTTTATGGAGGAGTGTCTGGCATTTGCTTGTTGGGTAAATGTTAGCCTTGATCCATGTTATGGTGGAGTAAGCTCATTTTTCTGCAGCAGGCATCATAGAAGATGCTTGAGCTTGCTCATTCAAAGCATTTTTGGGGAGTGCATTTTTTGTCACTGCTTCTCCCATCCCAGAGGATATGTCCCAGATATCGCTGGCTGGGTCAGAAACACAACCATGGCCTCTTGTATCTCCTGCATACAATCTGCCACAATGCCTGCCAAAAAAAATCCTCTAGAGTCACTTTGTGCCTAAGGTATGAAGAGCAGGTTCTTTATTTTGCCTCTCCCTTTCCTGAGGTGCTTGTACAGGATATGCCACAGTTTGGCTCAGACAAATTAGCCAGCCCTAGTGGGTGAGAAAATCCAACACTCGATGTGCCCTCCCATAATTAGCTGTTGGCTTATTTGAGTTTTGTTATGGTTAAAATAAGATCTGTCATTCTATAAAAGTATTTCTAAGAAAAAGGCTCGCTTCACTGCCATGTCTTATTCACGGCGATGTCCTGTCGGTAGCGGCAAGAAGAGTAAAACACTTTGACACACAGTGTGCACATTACAAAAATGAAGTGTCATATCAAAAATGGCTGTAAACATTTTCACAGTCACTTGTCATCGCACGTTTGAAGGTGGGAAATTTTTAAAGAAGATGACTTAATTTTCTTTCCTTCCATGCATGTCTGGGCTGCCTCGAAGGGAAGAAACATCTACTTAATATGGCATTTCAATGGGCTGTTGTAGGCACAACTTCTATAATCGTGATTGTCTGAGTGCATTCCTCAGCAGTCTATCAACAGCAAATTTGGCATCAGTGCAAGAGGACTACTTAGAAATTTGATCCAGCATTAACTGAATTATAGTTTTGTATTATTGTTTAGATTTTTAAAATTTGTAAACTGTAGTCTTCAAAGAATAAGATCAGGTGGTTGCAGGTATCATTGGGATGGGAAACTGCCTAGCTGATAGGCACCACATGATCAACTCAAAAATCTCATTTGAGTGTGGAATTACTGTAGTGTAAATCGGATTTAAATTCATGATTCGAGTATAATGACCTCCTGCACTGCAAACCTCCCTGAGAGATGTTTAATTAATGATGTATATTAACTGTGAGTGTTTTGGCATATATATGTGTGTGGCCTGCATTTTCAGGTAGCCACAAATACAGCCTCAAAAGCCCCCATTGTGGTGGCTGTAGGATGATGTATGTTAAAGATGTTCTGCAACAACCCACTTTGCTTCTTACTGAATACAAATCACTGAGACATGACAGATATCTCAGTTTCAGTAGAATCTTTATGATTTATACGATAATGATAATTTTATTCTGCTGCTAGTACAGAGCACTTTGCAGACTGATATCAAGGTTAATTGTCACTTTGAGAAGAAGTGAAGCATAGTCTGCCAACCTGATGCTCCACTCAGCTGAGAAGGATAATTGTTACTCAAGTAGTATTTAAATGAGCCCAAATGCTGATAAATACACAACCAAAATATTTTTTTTTCTCTCAAGTCATTCACTGTGCTAGAGGATGAGGTCATCATTGTATATGAATATCACTAATGGATACTGTAGTAAAAACATGTTGAGTATTCACAGAACTTACAAGAAGTGGGTTCTCCCCCATGCGGGTTGTGGGGAAATACTTTAAGCTTGAGTTCCTCTTGTAAATGCATCCTTTTATGTCTGTGGTTGCTTTTAACAGTCTCACTGTTACTTTATATATGACTCCTTATGCACTTTTGAGGCATCTGAGAGGATACAGTTTGTACTATGCCTTTCAAGTTCCCTATGCTCCATGTTATGTCACATTGAGTCTAAAGAAAACTTTCATGCTTTTCTCCCTCTAGATTTGTGGACTTTTAAGTAGCCCAATGGCCAGAAAAATAATGCAGAAACATCTAAATATTATTATAAATTAGGAGGTCTGTGGTTTTTTGTTTTTCTGGGTTTTGTTGATTTTTTTTTTGTATTCTTGGTAGCTGCATAACTTTAAAAGGGAGCTGATCAGCTGTATGCAGCAGTGTAGCTCTATATCCCAGAGAAGAATGATGCTGTCCCAAAATCTGGGACTGGCTTTGTGCAGTTTACATAGCCTCTTTCTCCTTACGGTCTTCCAAATTAAGATTTTATCGTGTAACTTTCTTTTTGAAGTATTTTATTAAAATTGCGTAGAATGCATGTGCTTTGTGCCATGCTTTCCCATTCCTGGAGAATTTTTCTTTCCTGTGCCTTTTAAAAATTATTAGCTGTAGGGGCCTCTTAGCCTTGAGAATTTTTAATTTATTCTGGTGCAGCAGTAGCTGTATCGTGATACATATACCACTGTTCTATACTGCAATGCCAAACTGACTTTTTTCTTTATTCACATGAAAACTTGTGGTTTATGTTTAGTGATTTGTTTGTGGTTAATGTTTCCATGAAGTGAATTCTGTTTGTTTAATGGTTTTTATTATTTAAAATGTTAATTTGATGCAACTTTTGGACTAAATTAATAACTGGTGTAACTACTAGAAAGACTACATTGTACATTTGTCAAAAATTTGCACAAAGCACAGTGAAATGATAGAGTAGTTATTTTTAAGACTTCAAGAAGTAAAGATAAAATAAACTTACCTCAGTGGTTTATGTAAAGGGGATGTTTTTTGCCATGACCATCCATAAATTCCTGGCTAAGATGTCTGCATACTATTACTTTTGTATGAGGACAGTTCATTAATTACTGGTAAGAGACCACTTACTTGTTAATTCTGTTATTTAATACACATTATTGTCATGTGGCTAAGAAACATAAATTCTTGAATTGCTTGTTTTCACTCCTAAACACTTCCATACGTTTTTGTAACATTTTTAGATTCTGTATGGCTTAGTAGCTTTCCACATGACTAGTGAAGATTTTAACGAACAAAATGGAAAGGGGCCAACTTGTAATTGCTAATGCAGGAGCATAATCAGCCATACACGGTTGGTTTGTTATACCTCTGCAATGGAACAATGATTCAAAGAGAAAACACGCGAAGATGATTAGTAAGTACCACCATGATACAAGACTGTCCAACTACAGAAGCAGTCTAGCTAGGTCAGTCATATGAATGCTTCAGTATAGGCTTTCATTTTTCTTTTCGTAAAGGCACTAATAATGTCTAATTTTAGTAGCCATTTACACTGAGTTACTAAGAAGTAGTAAATGAAAGAGGGGTTTTTTGCTTGGCTAAATGGATGTGTTGTAGAAGTGTAGCAAATGCTAAATGTTGTACAAACTACCAAACCGATGAGGGTTTACTTTATGCAAATATGAAAAAGTAAGGGGAGGTTCAGGCTTGACATCAGGAAGAGATTTTTCACAGAAAGGGTCACTGGGCACTGGCACATGCTGCCCAGGGAGGTGTTTAAAGGACGGGTGCTAAGGGGCATGGTTTAGTGATTCATAGGAATAGTTGGACTACGTGATCCTGTGGGTCTTTTCCAACGTGGTGATTCTGTGATTCTGTGAAATACAGAGTGCTTGCATAGTGAATAGAAAACAGTAAATTTGCTACTTATCTATGGAGAGCCAATATTAGTGGTTTTAGGTGTAAATGTCTTTCAGTCCTAAAATTTCCATTGAGTTTACTAATAAATTTTGATCACCATGTGAGTTACCCTTTAGCAGAACAATTGGTTTGCAAGCCTTACGCTGTTTTTTTTTCTAGCTACTGCTACGTGTTCTTTCATCTCCTTGATACAGTGACTTGAATCATCAGCTTTTTCTAAATATGCAGGCTATGAAAGCTGATGAATTGGTCGAATCAGTTTTTAACTGATTTTAATTAAAAAATGTCCAGATAGATTTTTTTTTGAATTCTTTATTTTCTGTCTTATTTAGGTTTATATTAAGTCTATTGATTTTGAACTGAATCAATGTAAACCTTGTTTTCAAATCTTCCTGCAGGTTTTTGACTGGTTTAGTTAAAAATAGTCTTAAATCACGTGTTTTTCTTGAACGGTGCAAGATTATATATAGGCAAGCCTCTAGCTAGGTGTCTGTTTTGCTTCTTTCTTCCTTAGTGCTTCCTGAAGGAAAACTAGAAAGTCCAGGAAATAAGTACTGTGTTGGAGAAACATCAACTAATTGTAGTTAAGTTCTTTGCCTTTACAAATTTTTATTAGTTTTAATGTCTTTATTTAACGGGAGCCTTATTCTAATACAAAAATTACCTTTTGGAGACAAGGTCAACATATGACGTGCAACTATTTTTTTATGGCATCTAGTGTACAGTTTCTGTTAAAATGAAATTCTGCAGACAAGGTTCAGGAGGACCTCATCGAAGTATATAAATACCTAGAGGGTGTAAAGAAAATGGAATCTTTTCAGTTGTGCACCGTGACAGGACAAGAAGAAATGGGCACCAGTTGAAACACGGGAAGCCCCACATCTGAACATCAGGAAATACTTCTTCACTATGAGGATAACCAAGCTCAGGCACAGGTTGCCCAGGGAGGCTGTGGAGTCTCCATGCTAAGGAGATATTAAAAAGCTGTCTGGACGTGGCCCTTCTTGAGCAGAGGGGGTGGACCAGATGACCTCCAGAAGTCCCTTCAAGCATCAGCCACTCTCTGATAATTACAACGCAGTTTCTTATTTTTTTCTTCTTCTTGGAAAGCACAAATATTCTACCATTTTTGAGTTGACAGGTCATTAAAAAGCTGGAGGGACAGTTCATATACTCCTTTTTTTGACTGAAACAATGAAGGTGAGGTGCACTTTAATAACACCATATGGTAGTTGACTTGCATTCTGTGAGTTTAGCTTTATTTTGTATACAAACTTGTTCATTGCAAATTTTCCTTTTGCTGTACCTTAAGAGGTCATGTGCAGTGTTTCTTGTTAGAGCTCAGTATAACTTGTGTTTGCAGATAACAGATTGAAACTGAAGAATGAATGTAGAGAAGCCATAGAATGGATGTGCAAAATTTTTACCCTTTCTGAAATAACTGTTAATTTTTGGCTTGACATTTAGATTCACTAATTAAATCTCTGAAAATTTTGCAGAACTGTGTTCTTTGAGCAACATACAACTACTTTACTTACCTGGATTATACTGTTTTATATTTAGACTTCTAATAAATGAAGTTGGCTGACTGCTGTCTTCTAACAGTGAAGTTTAATGCTGTTAAGCACTTTCTCTTGCTTGTATCAGTGAGGTATGTACCTAGTGATGAACTCCGTTCTTTACCTTGAAAAAAATTTCTTTCCACACCTGAACATTACTGGACTCCTTTGCATTTATTGCATTTCCTTTTGAATAAAAAAATCAGGAGCTGGCTAGTTCCATACAGCTTTCTAAATCCATGCAGCTGAAATCCCTCTTAAACGTGTAATTTGTTTCATATACTCAGACACATCTAACCCCAGATGCAGGAAGAGATCAATCAACAACTAACCTCAAAGTGATCCTGCAGCATTGCCAGCCTCCTGTTGCCAGCACTGGTGTGACTCCTGGTCTGCATGATGGAGGATCTCTGCCTGCCCTAGCACTCTCTCCCTGACATGCTAGAGTGGTAGTAAATGGTTTAAAAAGACCCCATCCATATTTCTCAAAATGTTCTTTTATAGCAGAGCAAGAAACGTTCCAGTCCTTTTATTTGCTTCTAAAAGCAGTAACTAAATAGCTCAGCAAAAAAAGGAGTGAATTATATGCTTGAACTTTAATTGCCTTACAATAGTATTCAATCAGAACAAAAGGCCTTGCTTATGAGACACTGATCATCTTGTAGGTTAGATGAAGAAATGACATTGAATAAGAAAAAAGGAAAAAGTCTGGACCTGTACTGGCTCTGTACAGAGTTATCTCACGTGCCAACGTGCTAAGTTTTTGAAGATAACGCTTAAGAGGCAGGAGTGGCATTCTTGAAATGAAAAGTAGAAGCGTCTTTCACCAAAGATGGAGAAGAAAACATGATCTGAGTGATGCGTGGAACACTACTGATTTTCTAGGGAGAGATTAATGTTCTAAAAGGTTGGGAGACACTAATGTAGCATACAGACTACATTAAAAAATACAGTTGCATAGTAAGTTTTTTTATTTAACAAATTATATGCATACATTCACACTGGTGACTTTCATTTGATTGTCATGTTTCCTGTAGCTTTATTATTAAAGTTGAAATCTTGTTATTTATTAGGGTTTCATGAAGAGCGGACAGTAAATCCAATGTTATTTTAGTTAAGGTAGCAGTGGTAGAGGGATGTCCTGTTGTTGACAGTCCAAGTACTGACTAAAAGAGAGATTTTCCTGAGTTAACCCTGTCCAAAGACCCACAATTCCTCACATAAGAAGTAAAGATTGCTGAAAAATGTTTTGTAAATACCTTTAAATTGCTGAAGTAACTGATCCAGAGGAGAAATTTAACAAGAATACCTTTGCTGTCAATTTGTTCTTCTGTAAACATTCATATTGTAAATAGTCATATGTTTAAGCAAGAACTCCATTTAGATCTTGCGCTTAGTGAATATGTCCATCATTAAAAATGCCAATAATAGAGATGTGACATAGCAATGGCTTTTTCATACTTCAGAAACTAGAAGAAACTGTAGTAACCAGGTAATTGGATCAATTTTGAAATTAGACGGAAAACTGAGTATATTCATCGGGACTTCACTGGGTTCTGTGAAAATGGCAATAATTTATATCTACATCAGCCACTGAATTGCAGTTGCATTTAGACAGTAGATTGTCTGTGGCAGAATTAGTGAAAAAAAAAAATTCTTGTAGTAGTAATTCCCTAAAATCCCACTAGCATTAAGACAGCATCTTTCTCCATTCTTCCTTCTGAAGTACTTGGTATGGTTGCACTCAGTGATCTACAGGATCTTTTCCAACCTCGCTATTCTGTGATTTTAGGTAACAAGATGCTCTTGCCTTGTGGTGTTTCATGGTTTGTCCTAGCCGCTTCAGTTACCTCCCTTTATTTATTTATGTTCTGCTACTTCTTTTTACAAACGGGAGGTGAGGCTTCTAGACCTGTTACTTAGGTCTGTGTGGGTAAAATGAACAATACCAGAGTCCGTTCTTGGACTAGAAAACTCAGTTGTTAATATTGCTTAGTTATTAGAACAATCTGGCAAAGCTTTGAACAGCATCAGCCTGTATTCTCTTAAACAAATCTGAGCATGGCTAGGGCGAAGGAAGGCTGAAAAGCATTCCCATCCAGCAGTTGCATACTTTGAAAGGTAAGGGAGTGCAGACACAGCTATTCTGTGCCAGCTGGTCTTACTGCCAGTAGACAGTCCTGGCATATTTAATTTACTGTTATAGGCACAGTCTTTGTCTTCTGCACCACCATGAACAGAAACTGTAAATCTGGGCACTTTTCCATGCTGAGGGCATATATATGAGGGGCTATGTATCATTTGTTGATTAGATTACTTCCAGGTTTCTCCCTTACTGCTGAGTGCTGTTCAAAGAGTAACTTTCATAGCTGTGATTGGGCTGTATTTACTCAGAGCAAGGGCCACCAGGTGATGCTGGGAAGTAGCTCCGTGGGCCGTGGTTTTGCATAATTGTCTAGACAGGATGTTTTGGGAATGTAACCCACTTTTCTGACTGCAATGTTGTGTTAGTATTTTGGTATTGCCTAATAATACAGTTATTCACGTCTTTTAAAACATGAACTTAATAACACTGATGTTAAAAGGTGATAGAAATTTCATGAAAATTGTGTGTGAATTAAAAAGGACCCCATGTGCCAAAAGGGAACAAGGCAGCTGTGAGTATAGCTTGTATCGAGACATCAGTAGTCTGGCATGTTGAGTCCAGCTGGCTGCCTAGAAATACCACCCATCAGTCATTTCATTATTTGTGGCTATTGGCATTGATGATGGTCTCTGTTGCTGGCCTTGTAACATTGAAAGACTGTTCCAAGGCTGTTGCTTTAAGTATTCCTCTGTAGACTTTTCTGATTATGTCAAATGGTGGTAAGGGGGAGGAAAAAAAAAAAGATAGAGTACTGGTATCACAATTTCAGCTTTTGTTGGCCAGAAAGAAAAGACAGCTTTGCAGTGGCAGAAAATTACGCTTTCACAAGTGTCTCAGATGTAAAATGTCTGAGAAGAACTTCCATCCTCTCCCAAAGTGGAGCAGCAGTTAAAAAAGTTACCAAAATGTGCATTCTAATTCTTTAAATGGTTTCTCAGTGACTTTACATGGGAACATAATTGATGGTGTCAGTTCTAATAAATAATTTAGTAGTTCTTTCTATTTGATTGTATAGCAGGATTTGTGGATAATAGAGGTCTGAGAGCTAAGTGTGACTGATGAGAATGGATGGCATATTTTTATCAATGTTGTCACATTTTACCACTTGTAAAAAATGAATTTGAGTTATTTACCACCCCAGAGCACATATGTACTTTCACTTTGTGTGGACCAAAAACATACTCAGAAGGCGATTATTAAATTTTGTGTACGTGAAAAAGCCAATGCTAGTTACATTGCTCTGGTGTTGGCTTTACTGATTCTGTTTGTTTACTTATTTACAACATGGAGAGTGTGAAACTCACTTGTTTAATTCTGAATTTCATGGAGTGTAATTTTCATGCAGTTTAGCTTTAAGATAAATTTACACTTATTCCCATTTCAAAGTCAAACTGTATTTTATCATTTAATGTGGTGAAAAATAGTGTATTTGACTCTTATGATAAATGCTTTGTAGTAAAATGGCATGGTCAATACATTAAGATGTTTTAATAGTGTTTCTTCTTCTGTGTGTGTTTTCTTGACATAAGGGTTATTGTCTGGATAAATTTGACTGATTCTGCCTAGCTAACATTTTTTTGCTTCCTCTTTTTAGTTTTTGCCTCAGCTGTAGTTTGTAGTTCATCAGCTTGGGGTCTGTTCCAGTCTCTGTTCATGTTCAGTCTTAACAGGAATTCTGATTGACTGTGCTTGTTTCCTAGAGGTAGCTTTGTGCATGGTGATGTCCAGCAACAAAAATATTGTTAGATGTTTCTTTGTTTGGGTGCATGTAGGGAGAGCAAGAGACCATGTATATCAACCGTATTTCTTGTTTTTTTTCTCATGTGACTTTTTTTTTTTAGTAGTACTTTCAGGGTTCTCTGAGCCCAGAGTATAGTTAGAGTGTGGTAAATATTATCTCTGCCCTATCAGCCTTTCCCCTAGCCTAAAATAGATCAGTCAATGATAATGTCTTGTAATTGCAAGTCAAACAAACATTTTCTCCTTTGAAACAGAATATATTATTACTGCTTTTGGGAACTGATTTGATCAGGGAGTATAGTAGAAGCTTATCATCCTTTTAGATATTTTCCCATAAAAGAAAATTGAAGCTTTGGCTGAAGATATGGAGTGGAAAGCTTGGCTTTTTCCATGTTCCGAGACATTGCATATGAGAAATTTTCCCCCTCCTGTATTGAGTCTTCTCCCTATATCAATCCTATTCAATCAAAATGTTCTATCTTTCCCAGTGAATCTGAACTCTTTCCTACAGCAGTTATTCCACAGTGCTGTGTGTCTGTAGCCCAGGAGATAGTGCCAGAACACTCCAGAGCATGCAGCTCTCCTTTTTTTGCCCCAAGCTTCAACCTAACTTTAAAATCTTCCTTCCAGATCTCTCCCAACCCTTCCTGCATTGTCAATACCCTTAGGAGCCATGGAAACTAGTTCTTTCAAACGCTCTCCAGGATACTGCATAGATGCCAAGTCAGGTCTGCTACTTTGGTGCTTAGAAGGCTGGTCATCATTACCATCTTCCTTGGCACCGTTAAACTAATTGTGTGTTTAATAAATAGCCCCCTGCCCCCTTTCCTTGCAACTGCAGGACTTTTTTTTCTTCTTAGCGTTAGCAATAGTGAATAATATCCTAGATGCCAGTTGCTCTGTTCTGTCCCTGTAACCATCTTGTTGATGAATCTCTTTGACTTTGTGTGTTTGTTTTGGGGGTGTGTTTGGTTTTTTGGTTTGGATTGTTTTTCCTTTGAGTGGTTTGTGGTTTGTGATTTTTTTTTTCCTCTTGGCCAAACTTTCTTCAAAGGAGAGTATTTTTATGCCTGGCTTCTATAAGCTGCCTGCAACAGGTGCATACAGTCTATACATGTTACACATTATACATTAACTGTGAAATCAGTTGCCAAATTGTTCTTGAATGATTGAATAATACCACAGCATGCTCCAGGAAATATTCTGCTTCATTGCTTTAAACTTATTGTGCATATGTGTGTTCCAGTAGAGGCCAGAAGATCAGTACACAGGTAGTATATAAATTCTTGTAGTCTGTATGGGCTGCTGGCTTGATTACCTCCCTTTACCATGAAGGATGCAAAGTACATGGGTGTATTGCAAAACTTACACTAGAGCAAAAGCAATCTTGACTTTAGGATTAGATTTTGCATTTTATTAATGAGAAGTATGTGGAGTTGAACTTTACTTTTGATGGAAGCGGAATAGGAAGATATTTTGGTAGGCAGCTGAAGGTCCATTAAAGTAATTCAGAACACTGGCATAGGTGAATAGACAACATTGTTGATTACTACACGATGCAACTTTTTCAACTAAAATGAAATGCCAAGCATGTGCTGTTTGCATGAGCAGATAAAGAACTGTGTACTGTTTGGAGCAAACAACCTCCCCCCCCCTCCCCCCTCCAGGTCACACTCATTCAAGTTTGGCTACAGTCCCAATTTACAGTTTACATCCTCTCCAGACTAAGTATCAGTAAAGCATAAATATTTCAAATAGATGTCATAATACATATAAGATAAATTAATTTTTGACATGGCTCTCTGAAGACTGGAAGCATTTCATCAGAGATAGACCTCAATACTGTATTATTTCATTTGATGTATTGTTTAATTCATAAAAAAGCATTTGTATTATTTGCAGACATCCTAGCATAATATTGGGTTTCTGGAAATAACTAAATAGCAAATAAGATTATCTTTTTGTAAGTCAGTCTTGTATACTCTGTACTGTTCTATGGAAGGATAATGGAATACTACTCTGGCTTAAACTGGCTTAGCTTCTGAACTCTATTTTAAACCCTCATAGCAGTAAGCCTGTATGCTATAATATATGCTCATTTCTGTAATGCTAAGCTTACATTTATTAAATCTCCAGCTTCCAGTAAATATCGCTGTTTGTGATAGCATCTCCTGTAGCTTCTCCTTCTTGCCTTTCTGAAGAACAGAAATATAATTTTATTGTTATTTTGGTTTACCTTTTAATCTGATTTCAAATGGCAAAAGTTTATAACATCACACTGTTGTTTCTGAAGTTTTTAGTGAGGAAGCTCAGTGGCTAATTTCAACCAATTTGACAGGAAAGTAGGAGTATAAAAAATGCTAAATTCCTACAATAAGCCTACACACCATATGGCCCAGAGCCCACATGTACTCCTTGTAGCTATTGCTTTCATGTGGTAGTGGCCAGGGGGCAACATGTTCCATCTCATCACATATTCAACATAATGTCCAGAAAACAAGAAAGCCAATTTCTTTCAACAGCTTCTCTACTGAAGTAATCTCAGAAGCAACATAAAGGGTCAAAACATCTTTACTTTCTTTGGATAGGCAGAAGTTCCTGTTTAAGGGCGTGTTTAAGTACTTCCAAATATTCTCACCACGCTTACATAATATTAAGAGGGATCTCCTGTTTTGGAAAGGACTACAGCAGTTTTCCTCGTACCTTCTCTCTTTTTCTCTGTGCCTCAGCTGCCAAATGCCAGGTGTTGTGGGAGGACAGTGAGCTGACTGGCCTTCTTTTAGTGTTATGTAGGTCTTTGAAATCCGATAGTGCTGTTCCTATCTAGGCAATAATACTGATTTCTTTTCTTGTTTTTGATATGTGTAGAGGTGTGAATTTTTAATGTCTTCCTCAGATGATGTGATTTGGGGTAAATGTTCTTCTGAAATGCAGGTTGTGCACCTAGTTTGCGTACATACCCTTGTCAATCCTGTCAATTGCTCCTTTCTTCTCTGTACTGTCCTCTCCTCCAGTCTCTGGCCAAATTTCAAAAAATGTTGACAGAGGGAAAGAGGTTTCAGATATATTAAATTCATATGAGGTTCCTGAAAATCAGATGACTGATAAAGAAGAGATTTTTGCCCTGTGGGAATTCTAGTATGCAAATACAACCCGTATTAGACATTAGAGAATCCACATGGGAACTCAGCCCCAAGGCACAAACCCATAATAAACTGTTGCTTACTGGCACTATCTTGCTTGTTTCTTATTTTTACCAGTTGATCTCTAGTTTTCATGAGGTTCTTTTGTGAGGCCCGTGGAGAAAAAATGAGGAAAAGGGAAAGCTCTGTAAAACTAAAAAACTGTACCATTTCTTTTAAAATTGTAGCAAGTTTTGAAAAGGTTATTGCTGTTCTTCAAAGAACTAAGGTTGACTAAATGGTAAGGTTGGCAATGTATGATAAGGATTGGATGTCCCTGATTAAACATACATTGCAGTATTTTCTTTGAAAAAATCTTATGCTTTAGCCTTTCTCTGACAGCTGTAACTGGAAATACCTGTTGCATCTCTGTTCTTGAGCTAGAGTTAATCCAGCAGTTAATCAGCTCTGTGATTTGTATCTCTTTTATTCTTAAATGGGGAGAAAAAGTACTGCAGTTGACGTGCAGCTGAATACCAAGAAATTAATATGGGACAGAAAAACCGTGTAGAAATGTTATACTGATAAATTTTATATTTGTGGTTTGTAGTTATGGAAAGTGACAGTTATATTTCTATAAACATACATATAAATGCTATATAAGCAAATGGATGTATTTCAGAATGGTTTGTAAAGACTATCTAGCCCTGTGCCAAACCTGAGAGTTTCTTCCTCACCAAGGTGTTGATTTAACGCGCAGGGATCCTGAATCTGCCAGACACATACCTCTGTGTGTGCATTACATGACACTAAATCATTTCTGCTTCTAAAGGAACACAGGAAGATACCATGTAGAATTTTTATTGAACTATATATACTCAGTCTTAAAGTTTGTGATGTAATGATCTGTTCCCCTGAAAGAAAAATGATAATTTAAGCAGACTGCTTCTCGACTAGAAGATCTAGATCTAGCCTACATTTATAATTCTCAAATGTAGGTGTCCTGCAAGCTACTGATTATTTCATTCTGGATTGAACATTACACTGATATGGGATATCAATAATATAGATAGCTATTTAGAAGGCATAATAGGTGTTACTCACAGTCCTAAACCAACTTAGGAACACTTGAATAGAATTTCATTTGCCCTTATTTCCACCCCCTTCAACTCACCACTTGCATGTATACTGGCTGATGTGAAATAACATGGTGCCTCCTTCTATCCTCTACAATTTTTCACATTTTGCGAAGGAACCGTGCTTGGTCAGGTTTTCCAAAGCCTTTGTCTGTTGAAGAGGTGATTAGGATTAAAACTAATGATAGATGTTTGTCACAGTTTTGCTGACAGTGCTGAAATCCAGAGACAAAATGCAACTCAGTTTACATAGATACAACTTTGCTTGTTAGTGTAATGTAAACAGAAAAACAGCAGCTTCCTTTGAAAATGTAAATTATTTCAGCATTCAGATATATTATTAAATGATAGTGTAGAAGAAATTTCTTCTCACTGCTGGGTAGGTCAAGTAGTATATGTGTTTTGAAGACCTGTATAGGTGTTACTCGAATATGGCTGAAACTAAGACATAGCTTCTGTAAAAGGAATTTATTCTAAAACAAATTACTTTCTTGTTTAGAAACAAGTTTACATTGATCAGAATGATGTAAAGTATTCAGAAGCTGCACTTCATTGCTCGAAAATTTGATTTTTTGTTTGTGATTCCCCAAACCCCTAAAATGAATGGAAGTATCTTGTCTTGTATTAAATAGCAGTATTTTAGCAGGAGTTAGCATACAAATGTTTGAGACTGAAAGTTTATAATGCCTTTCATCCTTTTTATGCTTATCTGTTTTTAAGTAGCTTCAGTGCTCTGTGTAGACAAAGACACTGGGGCACATGCCACTGATAATAGACAGTGTGACCGTATCGTGTATGCTTCCTTAATAATGTCTGACATTATCAGATTGATTAACTCGGCAGGGGGCTTTAATCAGATTTAACTACTGTTGGCAGCTGTACACTGGCAGAATAGTAATACATCAGGGAGTAATATGGAACTTCTTTTATAAGCTGTATTAAACGTGAAACTCAGAAATGTACCATAAAAATTATCATTATTTCTAGCACTAATGCAATGAGAAATGAAACCTGCACGTTGCTGACACAATCTCAGATCTCATTTTGTGCTTTCCTAAATTTGCTATTGTTGTAAATTCCAAATCTTGATCCTCTTTGGATTCTCCTTTGGTAGTCAATGGGACTGTATTTTAAATATAGCTACTTCTTTTAAGATTCAAGTAGCAGTAAATTGTTTGGGAGTAAATGACTTAAGCAGAAAAATAACATTTTGTAGCTATAGATTTAAGCATGTGTGTATGTGACAAAGTAATGACAGTTGGTTTTTCTGCTTTGTCCTTTTCAAGTCAAATGCCATATTATGACACATTGCTTTAGTTTCATTTGATGCAGAAAACTCACAGTATTAATAAATAAAACACAAGCCTCAAAGATGTTAATGTAACATTCATGCATAGATCAATAGGTCAGGAGGGACAACTGTGATCATCAAGTGTGACCTTCAGCCTACTGTGTGACATTAAGTTCTGAGTTCATTTCTGTTTGAACTAAAGGATGTTGTCTTGCAAAGGCTGACTTTTGTTTGAAGCAAATTAATGAGAGGGACAAACACAGTCCTTGGCTGTTTGTCGCAGCAATCAGTTATCCTTCAGGTAAAATGCAGTCTGGATTTGTTTTAACTTCCCAATACTGCATTTAATTCTATATTTCTACCATAGTTAAAATACAGTAGAAAAATATGCTACTGTTATTTTATCAATTATTTATTTAAGGGTTTTTTTAAGGTATAGTTAAACACCGATTCTACTTTAGGTACTTTGTGTTTTCCACTTACTTTACATGCTTTGTGTTTCTCTTTGAAAGGACAATAATACATGTTCCTGGAGTGTTCTTTTTCTAAAGTAAGCTTTTTAGGTTTTAACTATTATCATATAAGATGCTTGTTTTCAGCTGGTTGTTGTGGCATGTTTATGAGTCTCCCCAAATAAATTCTTGTTATTCTGAAAGTACAGCCTGCATTTTTGTATCTTCTATGTAAGACCCTGTGTTTCTTCATGTTCCAAATCCTGCTATTTCCTTGTACTTGTCTTATCAAGAAGTTCAGGTTGCTTTACTTAGGCAATTCAGTGCTTTCCATTTCCTCCATCTGTAATGAAACTGTAGTAGTTATCAGTGATGATTTAGTTTACTTCAGGTCGAGACTGTAAATGTGAAACCGCAGAGCACCAAGACTTGATGTTACAGGTTGCTTCTAGACTGTTTCAGTTCCTCCTCTTCTGACTGAGCAAAAGGCCCTGCCGTCTTATTTTCTGCATTTCTTACATTGCAAGAGGACTGGAAGAGTATGGTTGCCTGTCTCTCTTCCTTCCTTTCCTAACATGTTCCAGATGTGAGTCTTAAATGATTGACATCCCATAGCTGATACCCTACTGAGCTACTCTGAAAGAACCATCTCTTCATTAGTTTTTTTTTGTTTTTTAAATCTTGTGGAAAATTTATAAATAGCCTTCACATTGCTAAATACATAATTGGAAGAATAAGTTAGTCTCTAACTTGTGGAGTCTTTAGTGTCCCATCTGTTTTCTGTTGCTTTCTCAGGTTCTAGATAATAGGTGCTACATGAGTGAGCTTTGCAGAAGAGGGAATGAGGCAATTAACCATTGCTTGGACAAATCCTTATTTCTGTTTTGATGATCTGGCAAATCTTCATATTTAGAGAGGTTCATGTCTACTTGTGCTGTCATTGCTGAAAGAGTACAAACTCATTGCTTTTAAGTTAGGTGAGGAAATTATTACAAGTGCTCATAAATAGTAAAATTGTAATGAAATATGCAAATTACTTTATAGAAATCTAGTTTATTCTTTCCAGAATACCAAACTGCTGGCTCCAATTCATAGTAATGACGGCTGAAGTGATATTACAACTACTGCAATGATACTGGTGCTCTGCTGCGTTAATAATAAAAGTGTCTCAAGCAATAGCAACTGTCTGTGTTTTGTTATGTATCACAGAGAAGTTCCATATATATCATATAAACAAGCAAAAAGAAATAATTTTTAATATGTTTGCAATTATATACGAAAGCACTGTCGGAGACCAATAAAATGGATGAGCATTGATCACTATAGTAGAGGTGAGAGTCAATATTAATACACATTCAGACAAATCAAACTCTCATTTGAGCAGTTAAAAATACTGTGATTTCAGTAAGATTCAGTAAGAACCATAAAAGTGCTGATAGTTCTCCAGTGTTTCTGCATACTGGAGGGTGAGAGTGGTGGGAAAGAGGATAAGTTGATGAATATATCAGGTACAAAAACCAGATGATTCTGAGGAAAAGCAAATGTTTAAGCAGAATGTTACTAACATTGCAGTAGACATTGGCATCTGGCAATCATGTAATTTAAGACAATGTGTATTGAAGTAGCACTTGCCCAGGAAGGCAGCAGATTATAAAAATGTGCATAAAACTGTTTTGGGTTTTTTTCTTGTGCTTTTCTTGTGGGTTTTTTTCATTTCACATCCATCTGTTTTTTTGCCAGTGTAGTACCTCTGGGACTGCCTTGCACATCATGAAGGTATTTTTAAACTGCTTTTGGATATCGTTTTACAGATTACTTTCCTTGCATCTGACAGAAAAGTATAGTTCCACAGCACTCTTATGATAGATAAAATTGTTGCCAAACTGATGTTCTGGGGATTCCTATAAGGAGTGCTTATGTGTGTTTACTGTGAAGTAGATTAAGTGTATTAGTCACAATTCTCATTTGTTGTTACATGTCTTAATTCTCTGTTTTAGTTAAGACCTAATTAAATTGGTTTGTGGATCAGACTGAAACCTCAGATTAAAATAAATAAATAATTCAAATAATTGTGTTGATTCAAACAGAGCTTTAAAAGATCCATATTTCCCATAGTGTTATGTGACTACTATACCTAAATCAGTATTTCCAGTTTTGCAGTTACTAGTTTTGTTGTTCATAGTAGACTTGAATGGTCCTGATTATTTCAGGTTTCTTCACTAATATCTATTGTATTTTTATAAGCTCAAATTTATTTAATTTAGCACAGGAAATTATATTGAAGGGTTTAGATAACGTGGTGTAATGAGGACTCAGTTGTTGTCAATAAGACAGAAAAAACAGATTCCCTGAAAGGTCAGAGTAGATTCACTCACTACTTCATAATATAACGTATAGGATGCAAAGATTAATTAGTCACATTCTCTGCTTGCTGGTAGATGTTTTGCACCATGGCCTCATGAATATCACTGGCTCTGGAGAGAATAAAATAAATTGTATTACCAGCATAAACTAAAAAACCAAGTCAATAATAAAAAAAATTAATTCGGTTATTGCAAAAAGAACTTAATGTTTGCATTGTACCAGCCAAATAACTAACCAGCTACATAAAATTACTGAAAGATGATGTATTGTCTGTACTGATAAGAGATTTTAGGAAAATGCTTGGTTGAGACTTTGCTTCCTTGCAGCTTAGTTTTTTTGTAAAGGATTTTTGCCTTTCCTACCAGTCTCTGAATACAAAGTATCTTATCAATTTGAAGCTCCACTTGCCTCTAGCAGCTAGAAGGAACAGGCTGTCCAAAGTATTTTGGAGCCTGTGAGGCTGAATGCTTGGATTAGATCTCTCGCTTTTTTTGCAGCCTGCCTGCTGTTGCTTTAAAAGGGGATTTTTAAAGTCTTCCACACAGTTCCCCAGGGTTATCTGGGTTATCCTGAGTTATCTGTCTTTGCAGTGAGTCATCATTACTACTCATGATAAGGTGTTTGGGTTTGTTTTTGTTTTCACTGGTAGAATGCAATTCACATGCTTATTGCTAGTTTGGTTTTGTCATGTGACTGAAGAAGAGAATCACTAAAAAAAGTTAATTTTCATTCTGCTCCTGTGTGCAGCCAGATAGAATTTCTTTAGGCTTGGGAATACAGCTTTACTGGTTTACAGTTGGTTATTAAGTTCATAATTGGAAAATTACATTTTTACCCGGGAAAGAGAGGAAGCTATTTTTGCTGCAAAATGTAATTATTTTTCATATAAACAATTATTGAGTTAGATGACAAAGTGGTTATAAACCATTTTCCACTTGTCACTTCTATTCAGAAGAGTGGATATTTACAGCCCTATTGCCATGGACCATCAAATTTTGTTCTAGATAGTTGAGTTGAGACTATATAGGGCAAATAAATCCTGGAAATGTAATCCCAAGGAAAAGATCATACACTTTGTAGTAGGATGCAGGGCTCAATTTATTTAGTTTCTTGAATACAGCAGAACTTTATATTTGATAACAAAGCTCATAGTTGTCAGAGAAAGCAACAGTAGTCTCTTGTAGAAGTACCAGAGAAAAAAATAACTGAATATGAAAGGACAAAGAACGAGAGCAAACAGCTCTCATCAGTAGATGAGTTATAGTGAAGTCAACATACTGGTAGATGTGCAGAACAGATCATCGTTTGTCTAAAGGAAGTGGCATTTTCACTCCAATATTAAAGCAAATGTAGTAGGAATTATATGGACAATATGCTACTTATGGGAGTAGGTTTTGCATGAAAAAAAAATTCATTTTGCCTCTAAAACAACAAGAAATAATTTCTAATAATTTAGGTCAGATCATTCTGGTGGGATTATTAATTTTAATATAGAAATACTTTAATCCACACAAAAGTTGTAAAACAGTGCCAAACATTGTTCCTTAAATTTAGGTATTGAACAAAAGTCAAAAAAGTTTCTGCTGTTTGGAGGGCGGGGGGATTGCTTTTATTTTAGTTGTGTTGTGGTCTTAAAGCTAAAATACTAATTTTTATTGTGAATAAGGAAGCTGTTAATTGTTTTGCAGAACGCTATTGAGAATCCATTCATGTATGGGACAGCAAAATTGATTATGCATATGTTCACGTGTTTACTGATCCTTAGGAAGGATGTCACCACAGATTAGAAGAGTTCTGTCATGGGATCTAAAAAATCTGTATTCTTCAAGCTTTATTAAAAAAGGAGAGAGGAATTGCATGCAATGTCAGTCAAGGCATGCTGTATCCATTAACTTTGCAAGAAGGACATTGGAATTATGTTGTATTATCATTAAAAGTGCTGTATTGCTCTTGGGAAAATGTATCAAGATTGTGGTGGCATTTTACCTCAACTAAGTAATCTATTCCTCCCTTCAGTGGCTGGGACGATTACTTGTGTAGCAGGCTCTGAGCAAGGGTAAACTGATCTGATCTCAGCATTTTACGGAATTATGTGTTGAACTATGGCAAAATAAAGAGCTAGTAGAACTTCGTGGGTGAGAAAAATGATTGCAAATGCTTAGAGAGGTAGGTAGACATTGAGAACGTCTCTTTATGTGTTTTCATTAACAATCTTGGACTATTTGAGAGTTCTCATAGAACTAAAAACTGTGCCCATACAGGAAGCAAGTGCCATTTTAATGTAAAATAATGGAGCTAGGCAAGAATTCAGAGGGTAATAGGCATGGGTGGCTGATAATGACATTGATATAGGTTGGTTCAAATTTACACCAATAAATGTACTTTAAGAGAATGAAAACCATAGTGGGAAATTAAAACTTTGGTAGCATGTCTAATATATGCATAATTTCTGGGGGGGTTGTGTATCCCCTTTATCCCTTTTAATCTCAGCTGGCTTCCCTTCAACTCTGTGAAGTTCCAGATCAGACTTCTAGAATTCTTGAACAGGATCATATTTTAATCACTGATTTATCTTAAATGAGCGTATTAAATCATAAACAATTCTAAGTAACTTGCTATATGTAACATAGTCATTATGTAATGTTATATCGCTGCTATTTATTTAACTTTAAAAACTGCAGTACTCCACTTTTATTTGCAATTCTTTTAAGTACTGAAGAAAATAAACAAAGATTTAAATAATCATCTGAAAATAGTGATAAATAAAAATAATTTTTTTTTCAATACACTGAAAGACACTAATAAAAGAAAAAAAACTGTTACAGATGCGGATTTAAGTAACTTAAACTTCTTCAAATAGATACAGGTTCTAAAAATGTATTTTATCCAAATTCAAATACTTTTTTCAATTAAACATTCTAAGTACCTATTCTGTATTGTTTTAGGCTTTGAATATTGAGAGTCTTTTATCAATCACATAGTTACCATTTTTTAAACTCAAACCATCAGCAGTATTCAAGATTGCGAAGATGCCTTTAGGAATGAATTCACATTTCTTTGACACTGTTATATTTACAGATCTTGTAAATAAGCATCTCAGTGATGAAAACATTTTCAATAACTGCAGATTTCTCTCTGTAATCCTTTACATAGAATTGTTCTACTTTGACTTTCTAGGCTAGAGTGGCAATTCTAAGAGTTGTTATTCTGCTCAGTACTGAGAATTGCCCTGGTCTGTCTGGGTCAGCATGCAAATTTCACTACCAGATTCATTAAAAGGGCAGATTGCCACCCTGCTGCATTTTGCCTCTCTGTTCACATAAAAATCGTAAGACAGTGTCAGGATAAAATACTGAGCTTCAGGGAAGGGTGGAGTTACTTTAGTTTAGTTTTTAAACTTTGATCATGTTTCAGGTTGAGTGTCGGTGGACAAAAGGATGTCAATTATCTTGTATAAATCAACTTTTCAAGTTTCATCCTTAGGGAGAAGTAACGAAAGCATGTATTGATTGCTCAGTTAGGCTAGTCAGGGATTCAGCTACAAAAATAGATCTTGGAAGAAACAGGAGGCAGAAAATGCATGGACGAAAGAAAGGAACAGATAGGAATGTTTTATTTGCAGATGGATGCCTCTAATTGCATAACAAATCACTACAAAAACTGGTAGCTGAGAAGAGACAGGGAGAAAAAAAAGCCATGTGCATATACTGGGATCCTGGTTTTGGAACCTTTAAAATTATTCAATTAGGAAACAGTGAATTGTTTCACTGCGGGGAATTGGCAAAATGAGTATTTTAGCTGCTTTGTCTAGAGCTGCGCATATCACAGGCAGAATGATTTCTAGAGAGCTCTGTATAGTGTTTGAAATGTCCATTTGCGTAACTTTTGTGTGTGCTTGTCTCAAGAGAGATGAGTTACAAATGCAGTGTCTGCAAGGATGAAGCTCTGGCAAAGTGTGATTAGACTTTTGTAGCATCTTTGAGCCAGCACCTAAGGTCATCTTTTCTTGAAGGATTTTCAGGTAGACCCTGTGTCTACAGGAAGAATGCCAAGAGAGGATGAATCAATATTGTAAGCCACAGTACAGAGTCCCAGCTGCAAGCAAAGAAGTTTTATCAGGACTAGGGAAAGTGCCCTCTTTATGCTTTTCTAAGAGTATCCTTAGCAGGTTGGTATTTTTTTTGCCTTGCCTACCAACTCACATGAGATTTTATCCAATTTTCACCATATTAGGATGTCTTCTGCATATAATAATTAACATCGGCATTGTAATTGAAGATAACAGAATGATCTGTTTGTCTAGGGATGATGCAGCAGTGCCTTCAGATAGAAAAAGTTCCTCTTTCCTGCATTGACTTCTTTTCTTACGTATGCTAAGCACACTAAAATCATTTGTCTCAAAACTGGAATGCTAAGTTTGATCTTTGTGCAAGTCATATTGTGGATGATTCAAACGGATTTCAAGAAAGCAAAACATATGTTCTTGAAATCAATAATTTGAGTTATTCTGTTGAGTATAATATTATTTTTCTCACTTCTTAAGCTTAGACTCAGGTAGGGATTTAAGCAGTCTTGCAAAGTAGCATTCATTTTATGACTATCTTAAATTAAATGTATCACAAAAATGGAATAAGGTCTAGGGGGCAAATTTAGATATTAAAATTACAATGCCAGTTTTGCAGAGGATTGTTCAAACTCTGAATACACAGACGAATGTTGTCAAAGGTAGCATTTATGCACTTAGACTCAAAATGTGATGCAGCAATTGCATGTTTTGTGTTGCAATCTTTATGCCTGAACTTAACCTATGTGTATGTATATTCTCTAAAAAAAATGGATTGAGAAACAACTGCTTGAACAAACAGGGGTTACAGAATTAGTGCTTTTGAGAGAAATGATCTCACTGAAGGACTAAAGCTCCTGATCCCATAGTTAGATAACTGAATTTAGTAATACTTTCTCAGGCAATATTAACAGTATAATTGTCTATTTATAATAGCAGTTAGATCTCATTTGAGAACGTAATTTTGAAAAACCCAGTAGTACTACATGTTATTACTATACCAAAAGTGGAAAAATTTATGTAGGTATAGGCTGCATCAAAAGCAGTGTGGCCAGCAGGTCAAGGGAGGTGATTCTGCTGCTCTGCTTTACTAACCCCCTAGCTGAAAGGCTGCATGCAGCTCTGGAGCCCTCAGCACAACAAAGACATGAACCTGTTGAAGTGGTCCAGACGATGGCCACAGAGATGATCAGAGGGATGAACCATTTCCATGAAGACAGAGAGAGTTAGCATTGTTCATCCTGGAGAAAAGGCTCTGTCTGAGGTGCTCTTCTTGCAGCCTTAAAGGAGGCTTATGAGAAAGATGGCAACAGACCTTTTGTCAGGGCCTGTTGCAATAGGAAAAGTAAATAAAAACTGAAAAATGAACACATGTAGTGGGACTTCACAATAAACTCAAAAATGCTGGTGTTTTTCACTCTGTATGTGTGGTTTCCTTAGAATACTTTGTCATCTAGAGGAAGTGGCTGGTGTGAAGATTTGCAACTGGTCAGTTCCAATGAAGGAGAGAGGCTAGGGCACAAAGTAGGAAATTACAAGGGTAAATATTTATTCATGTGTATGAGGTGTTCCAGCCAAGGTGGGGCATTCAAAATGTGGTTTTATACATGCAAATGTTCAGGTACAACAGGATTTGACTCATAATTAGCACTCACTCTGGTGATTACTAATCGGTAGTAAAACTTCACAGAGCAACTCTTATTTCTGGAGCATTCTTGTTTTTGTCTATTGATTCAGATGTCCCTGGAGTCAGTCTTGCTAGAGTTACTTTTCTGTGATGCCAGAGCACACTGGAGGGGCTTCAGAAATGGGTTAGAGGGGCTAGGATACTGACATTATCTTGATTGTCCAGTGGTAACCTTTATCCTTCAAGGACAGCTCTAGGCTTCCTAGAAGCAAAGTCCATATTTCCAGGGCCAGAGTATTCTTTAGTGTGTTTCACTTTAGTATGAACAATACCAGAGTCTCCAGTAAAATTCTACTACTTCATTACATGACAGTGTATAGTATAGACTAAAATATATGTATTAAGAAAATTAATACACTTTCATGCTGTAAAGACTGGTTGGTATAATAGTTAAGGAAGAGAATTTTTGTAACACTGCTGTGTAGTAGTTCTTTCTTACCTCAAAGAAGATTGCATGCAAAAAACCGTTCTGAGCACAGTGACAGCTTATGTTACCCTTTCTCATGGAGCCTGTGGGCTTTTACAAAGACCAGGCTGAAACGTGGAAGCTGTCAATCTAAGTGAAGGCCAGCAAGCAGAGACTGGGAGAGCCTTCAGCACTGGACCTACCCTGCTCTTCTAGTTGTGCTCTGTCCTCCATTCCCTTGTAAAACTAAGTAATTCTTCAGAGTCACTAGCTGGACAGTTATCTGTCTTCTGAATTTGTTGCAATTGTTTTGGCTTATTGCCCCTCTCAAGATGATTATGCATGCTTTTCTACCTTCACCTGTAATTCACGAGCAAAACTAGAGTTGGTTTGGATTGTAGATATAAAAGGGATGGCTCACCTGATAAAACATGTATGACATTGTTTGCTACTCCAGGCTGCTGGCTTTTTGCTTAAATAATCCATGAAGATTTGGGGTTTTTTTAATACCAATCATAAATGTCAGCTAATGCAGTGAATTTTAACTCTGATTTGAATCCCTCCTCAAATAACAAACAAAAAATGGTTGCACATGAAGTGCTCTATGTTTACATAATTTCTCAGTACAGGCAACTCCAGTATAAGGGCATTGCCTTGTCACCTGTTGTAGGTCAGAATAGTTTCCAAACATATTTTTTGAGCTGGAGAGATGTAGAATAAAGAATGTACTGTCCTAATTCTTGTGTTACTACTGTGCTACTCTGAACGGGTGCATTAGAGAGCTTGTACACTGTTGAATGCCATCAGTCCTGGGTGGTATTAAAGGCATTAATTGGAGTAGGGGACCAAGAATGGTGAGGTCCCTTTCAGTGGTCCATTCTGTTGATAATTACATGCATGTGTATATTTGTACACATATATACACGTGTATCTCAGCAGCTCATTTGCTGATGTATTTATCGCATATAGGTAATAAATACATTAGCTATAGTTAGTGTATTAGTTAACTATAGCTATTAGCTATAGTTTGTTACAAAAATCACTTTGCTAGTTCACCTTCATATTAATCTTTTCTGCTTCAAGTTTCAGACTTGTTTTGTTTGGCTTTGTATGACAATATTGGTAGCTTTATTAAATCAAACAACTTGATTTCTTATCAGTTGTCAGGTTATTCTTCTGTTGCCTTCTCTGTACAATCATCACTGAAGTTGCTATTTGTGCAGTAGGTGCCCTTTGACAAATAAAAATACAACAACGTGAAGTGATGTGATTTGAAAATGATGTATTTTTGCCAGACCTGTGACCAGTCATTCAGTCTCTTCCTCCTGTTTCTCATGTAAGTGTTAGGGTAACAAGACCAGGGAACCTCTTTGTATAGGTATCTAGTAGTGCTGTGAAAACAGACTTTTAAACATCTAGTATTTCCTAAATATCTAGTGTGTAAATTCTAGATTTAAGGACATCGTTTTATAGACTAATTTTTTTTTTTAAAAAAGATAGCTAGGGTGGAAATGATTTATTTTCTCTTCTTTTTTGTCTTTGCTTATGTGGGTATAACTTTGGAATAGAGCTTGTGAATGCCTCGTGTAATTTAAAGTGTGTTTTACAAAATTTGCGTTTAAAATTATGTAATATTAATTTACTGTTCTATTTTTGATTAAAAAAGCAGATCTATCCTACTTGCCCAGTAACATGATAGACAATCATTCTGAATCTGAAGTGGACATCCTTTGATTTTTGGCAATTAATCTGCTATAATTCCCTGGCTTTTCTCAGGGAATTCTTAATAAGTGTTGACTTAAAAAACAACAATATGCAATCCATCAGGAGAAGAGACCATTTATGGAGGACTTTAGTTCCTCTGAAATATTCAAGCCTTTTCACGACATTTTCATAAATCTCTGTTTGGTGGACTTTAGGATGCTATTTTAGACAGTTTGGTGAAGTGTACTGTTACAAGGTGGTGGTAGGTGTTTTCTGTCCTGTTCCATTCACTCTCTGCTCCTCAGGCACCTCTGGTGGGGCTGCCTTCCCTGCCGCCTGCCCCTGGCCTCCAGCAGGGTAGCAAGGTTTGCCCCCCTTGCCCAGCTGCTTCCCTCCAGAGCAGAGACATGGTGATGGGGAGGAGGTGCTCTGCTGCCAGGTCACAGTCTGCGCCCATCTGGTCCTATAAAACAAGCTTGGCTTCATGAAAATTAATTAAAATGGTTCTGAGGGAAGAGATGAGTGACCTATTATGGATTGCATTAGCTTTCCATTTCTGTTTTAGGGGTGGAGGTAGGAATTTGGCTGAGAGAAACCCATTTACTGGGACTTAATCTTTAACTTTTGCTTTTAGTTACAACTGACATTGAAAGCCAAGAGGTTGAGGGGGGATAACAGCCTTGAAAAGGACACTGCATCCCTCAGGCCCGTGGAATTGTACACATCTCAGCTGACCCACATCTAGAGAGATGACGGCAGCTTCCCACTGCCTCCAGACTCTGACAAATGAGTTCTGGCAGACTGCAGCACAACAGCTTAAGGTGGTACCATCCCCAGATGCTTCTGCTCTCTCTGATAGCGCTTACTACCTGAGAGAGGGCTACCCTTTGATAGAACTGATTTTTTCACTCTGATACTGTGCTGTGAAATGCAGGAGACAGTATGCAGATGTATGCCCTTTTTTCCTGTGGTATTGATAGTCTAGGAGAGGTGGCAGGCAGAGAGCTGCGGACAAGTTTGTCTCAAACTTTATAATTAATATACCTAAGCTCATATGTAACATGTATGCAGCCAGACTAGGAATTTACCTCCAGTCTTCTGTTAGATATCCTCACTTACTTGACAACACTCATGCATACAAAATGACCTATCTGATTTTCTGGAGTTTAGCTGTTTCATTAACATTAGCCTTTCCACAGTAAGTAAAAATGTAACCTTTATATTTGCAGAAAAATAAATATAAGTTAAGAAATGTGTGTGTCTTTGCTGAAATACAGACTTTTTCCGTGATGAAAAAATACTTGCAAGTAAAGAGAATATCCATATACCTCAGACATGAAAAAGATTACTAATAGAAACAAGGAGAAAAAAAGAGGTGGATAGACTGCATTGTTCCAGTAATTTCATATACTCTGAAAATTTTGCTGTCATATCATGGCATTGATGTATGTTCGGGCATACATTTCCTCAACTTCACTGCTTGTGACTGGCTGCATCGTAGCACTGTTACTTCATCTATAATGACAAGCAAATAACCAAATCTGGAAAACTACCAATGCAAACCTAGTATGGTTCACAGTTACTACTTTACGGACAACTGGCTGTCTTATGTATTCCCTGATGGGGAAGTGCGTAGTTTCTCTACTATCTTCAGTTCTTATTCCCTTGCTACACTTGATAGGGTGTCTGCAGTCAAGCCAACATATCATCAGATCATCCACTGTCATAATATGTTATTAGTTTTCCTAAAAGAACCATAATTCATTATTCTTTTATACATAGGAAACTCTTGCTAGTACTTTTTATATATATATATGTATATACATATTCTTCTGTATATATGAGTAAGTGTAACCTTATAGAAGAGAGAGGCTGTTGTGCAGAATGTACAGCAGGAAAATATATGAACTTTTCATGGCCTAGTTTCAAGAAAGATGGTTTTGAGTTGGAATAGAGACTACTGCTTAACATGTTAAATTATAAATCATATTATTAAAATAAGTTCAGAAGGTTATATTTAACTTCCTAGTGGTTTTCCCCTGACAGATGAGATGAAAGGATAAACTGAAGTGATGTTTTGTCTGCAGCCTGTCCTGGTTTTCTCTCATGTACTCGCCAAGAAAGTTGTTGTTGATCACCTTTGCAGCAATTGCACATTAAGGTCTAGTGAATTAGCTAATTAAGCAATTTGTATTTATGTAAAGAATGCAACTGGATATATAAAATAGAATCAACTGATGTTGTTTGCTGCTTGTCTTTATGCTTTCTTGATAATTAGGCAACATCCATGCTTTCAGTGCAAAGTGAATAAATAATTGAAGAAGGTAAATAGTGAAGCCATTATGCAATTAGTCACAGTTTTGGGTATATTCTGAGATTTTTTGCAAGAATATTGACTTACTAACTGCTGTGTACACTAATATTAACCCCGTATATTCTCTTTCTGTGTCAGTTTCCAGATTTAAAACTACTTCATGTTTTTCATGTTCATCAAATGTAGAATTACATCTGATTTACTATGTATTTTGGGAAATATTCAAGGTTTCAATTTGTCTTGAGTTATAGCTGGCATGAAAAGAATTAATGAAAGTGCCATGCATTTTTAACACATCTATATCAGATTTTGTGACCCCAAAGAAGTGAAATTATTTGTTTATATTAATATCTGGGTTTGTGAGGCCATTTGAAGTGGGTTTCGTAATCAGATCTGTAGTCAGAACTGAAAAAGCTTTTTCTAGAGATGTAAATTAGTTTAAAGAGACAGGCTGTCATGCAGACTTGTGACAAAGCAACAGTTGGTAATTTATTTAATTTTATTAATGGTGGAAGAATAATGAAATTGAAAAAAAATTGAAAAAAACAATCAAAGGAACATTTCTTTATATCTTTTTCATGCACCAAGAAAATTGCCTCCCCCCTTACTTGTAACTTTTTGTTACAAGTAATTGAATTCTCTTTTAACAATGTTAAGAGATATCTGTGATGCCACATCAAATAACTTGCATTGTTGTGAATAACCCTCACATATTTTGGAGTTCAGTTTAAATTCTTTTTGCACTGATAAAAGTTTGCCTTGATTCTTTGGAAGATTTAAGGGTTTCAAAACTTTGAACATATCATATGTTAAAATATAATTTTTAATTATTGTTTTAGGCTTTGTGTTTCTAGCTCTGCAGATGCTCAAGTGACTGTATGCTGTGGTGTTTGTGAAATAAGATCAGGTTTCTAAGTTCTCCTAATGTGTTCTGGAAATGTATGGAAGAGTTTTCCCCATTTAAACAAAAACCGAAGAAGATTCCTCAATGTGAAATGAGAACTACCAAAGATCTGATACTGTAGAGTTATCTAGAATCATGCACAAAGATGTGGTAGTTCTCCACATTTTCAGATACAGGAGATATGGAGCATCAAATGAAATGAGCAACTGGCCCTCATATATGGAGGGTTTCACAGAATACACATTTAAGATGGGGAAGTCCTTTCTGAGAGTTGCTGTGGATGCTAAAACATCACGTTAAATCCAGGAGGGACTGGAAAAGTGCCCAGAAGAGAAATTCTTTCTGCGTCCATAATGTGTGTAGAAACCTAATTTGCCACAGATGCAAATTCAGGTCCCTGAATTGCAGAATGGGAAGCACTGGAAAATTTATTTTATATCATAACCCTGCTATGATCTTGTCTGTGTGTGTCCTTTTGGGCCACTGTCACAAGAAACATCCTGACCTAGGCTAGATTCATTTCTGCTTATAGGTGGAGGTGAGATTATATTTAATATTGCTCTGCTCACACTAACACTAGTAGAAGTTCTATGGATTAATTGGGAAAACAGTGACCATAGTAGTCTCTACAGCTTGAGAGCCGTGTTCAATTTTTTAATTCATTTGATAGGTTGCATTTTGCTAGAAAACAGTAACTTTTGTGGATTAAATTAAACCCACACTTCTGTGGTTCTTTGATTCATGGGTGTAGACTCTTACGAGCTTTTCCTATGCAGTTTCTGATCTGGCTAATCTTTATTGTGTTGTCTTGTACAGTAGCATATAATCTGTCATTTAACGTGGAACAAATTGTTAACATAGGATATGTAGTTAAAAGAGAAGTTGTAGAACTTATTTGCTCGATTGAGGCCTAGGCTTTGCCTTTTGATGGTATGAATCAGAGTAGAGCAAAATCCCAGCAGTCATCACAAAGTATCCTATTTAAATTCCAGTGACACAACATATGCTAAAATTGACCAGGAGGCATTTGTTGTGCATATGAATACAAGAGCACGTTTAAACTGTCTCACATAGCACTTAACATTGGAGGCTTCCTTCTCTTTGCTATATTTCTAGAGGACTGCAAGCTCATTGCTTAACCACCTGCAAATAGCCACAGGAGCTGAAGCGGGCTTGCATCATTCAACTGGAACTGACCCAGTGTCGTGCAGAACTCTTCATAACTGCATGTGTGGATGGCACTTCTGTGGCCACCAATAGTGTCAGCTTCCAGACATTTGTATGAAATGTCTCAAAAATAATGCTCTTCACTGTTTTTTGAGAGGACGAGCTCAGTTTAACTGCCAAAAGAAAGAATAATCTGTAAGAAAGTTAGCATAGGAAAAGTGGCAAAAGAGAGACAGAAAGCAGCTTGTATCTTAAGATTACTTTGACTGTTTGAATTTTTTTTTCTGTTATAATTTATTACCATCAACATTTGAAAGTTTTAATGTAACATCTTGGGTTAGTGTCACAAAGCATGGTTCGCAAAATCTCAAAAAGCCTAGCGGCAAAGTTAATGTCAGGTTGATAGCAGTAATAAAATGTAACATCAAGCACACTCATGAGGGTTGGTTTAAAATCTGCTGTCATTAAATATCAGGATACAATGAGGTACTTGTTAGCTTGCATGAGCTACTGATAGGGTAGGCAAACATTTTCCCTTAACCACAAAAAATAAGTATTGAGGAAGTTCAACTCCATTGCCTCAGTAACAGCAACCACTATTACTTGATGCATTCTAAAAAGATCAACTTTATTTTGGTGATAAATCATCCCAAGTTGTTCCGCAGTGTTATCATTCACAAAGCATATCTTGTGGTTTTAATTCATTGTTTGGCTTTACTTTTGTAGTATCTTGCTTAGTATCTAACATCTAACATTTTTACTTGTTCTGTTTTTAACTAAGCACAGAATTTTTCTAGTTTTACAGAATCTGTCACAAAAGTGAGTAGATGATTTTGCAGTTTTTGAAAGTTATTTTTTCACTGTGTTGCCTTTTCTTTTTTTTTCCCTTCATTTTCCTCCCTACCTCTGCCTTCTCAAAATAGAAGCTTTACTGAAATTAAAGCAGGCAACAGTAATCAGAAGAATTAAATGTTTTCCACGAGTTTGGAATTTTTATCTTTGCCCCTGCTTTCTACTTCTCGATTACATTAGATTACATTAGCACAAGAACATCACCTTCTATGTATATGGTAGGTTTTCATCTCATCCTCTCCTCTGTAAGGCGACATTTCTTTTTCACATAAGGTATCTTTCCACTTGCCACTTCACATTTACTTTAAGTGGAATATAGTATTTAAAGGACACAAAGAATTTACAACCAAATAGAGTTTTAACAGTGTAATTTCCCAATTGCATTGATTTTCCAGTAATATGATAATTTCACAATCAGGAGAAAAATATTTACATTTATGGAGATGTTATGGGTTTGACAGAGAAACGACCACCAAACGTATGAAAAATTGCCTGAAGAGAAGGGGTTGCTTTTTGACGTGAGATGTCCTATATAATTTTTGGTTTTTAGAAGGAGGAAACAAAGTAATTCAGTAATACCATGGAAAGAACTGCAGACTTGCTACAGTGACAGCATTATAAGCTGGTTTGTATCATGAAAAAGCCATCAGAACTGAGTTGCCAGCATATCTTCTTGTGAAGTTAGTTGCTTTGGCCTGAACCTTTCTTTTGAGGGCTTCTTTTGTTCTTCCACCTGCACTTCCTTGCTTCATACCTCCCCGTGGATACTGAGGGCCTCCTTTGCATGGCCACCTAATGGACCCAAAGCCAGGCATTGGAACAGGTGTCTCCAAAATTATGAATTTAAATAGTGAAGTATCAAACCTGAGAAAGGTGTGTTTACTTCTCCCATATTAATTCTATATTATGTTTGTGGATACCTTAATTACTCAATTTCTCTTTACTGTCATCTATAACTAGCAGATAGTTATTCCAAGGTGTATGTTGCCTTGTTAGTAAAGCAGGAACCTCTTGTCCAAGGAAATTCCAAGCATTTCATACTATTTACTGTTTGTCTCTTTTATTTCATCAGTTTGCTTTGTTGTTCTTTTTTATATATGGTAGCATGTTTTCTATGTCCATTGCCAAAATCTCTCCCTCAAGTGGATCTTGTTCTCAACAAGTGCTTTCTTGAATACTTGTATATCCCTTACTGAAGTAGGAACACAGGAGAAAAATCGTTGCTTATCTAAGAGTCATGAGGGTTGTAAGTACTCCTCTACAAAGCTCCACTGGCAGATGGCTTGTCAGGGAAGAAAAAGACTAGAAAAATGAAAGAAAATGCACAGGGTTGTAGTGTTGTTTTATTGTTGCGATGGCCATTCTACTTTGTTGCAGAATGAATGCTGATTATTAGTCTTCAGCAAAGAAATAGTTTTATTTAAGAATTAATATAATGGTAGTGTAGTTCGCCAATATGATTGTTTTATTTATGGAAAAGGGGGAAACAAAAAGGTCAAATTGATTCTTAGAGATGCAAAATTATTTGGCAAGGCTTGAAATTACTGATACATGGAAACTCTAGTGAATAATGTATGGAAAATATTTGTACATCTGCAAGCTAATGCAACTTCTATACTATAAATGTGTTCATAATGGCAAATAAAAAGGAAATATTGCATTAAATACAGATAAGTTTTCTTTAGCTCATTGATAACAAGAAAAGCTGTACAGGTTCTGATATTACTTCACTTTTTTCATAGAGGAGAAGAGATATTAAGTACCATATTAAAAGGCACATATAGCTGAAAAAGACTATAATTATGCATAATTTCATAAGAAAATATTTTTACAAATCCTGTATTTCATATTTTATGTTCATCCTAATTAGTTCAATAGAGAGATATTGAATACTAATTTTGCCCTGCCTGCCAAGATACCTGAACAGTTATTTTAAAAGATATTATTAATGGGACTGGATACAATGTGTGTGGTTTCTTAATGATAATTAATTCACTCCAGAGACAGTTCTAATAAGTACATGTGAAACCAGAATTTGAGACAAAAACATTCTGTTTAATTGTGAAGTTCGTCTGTTTCCTAGTATAAGTTCACTTGGTAGATAAGTAATTCCAACCAAACCGTTTCGTGTACCTATCAGAAAGTGCTTTATTGTTATGTCATGAACTGTGGGTGAAATTCTATCATGAAAAATTGCACATATACTTCATAAATATTCCCAAGATTAAAGCTAATTTTGCTAGACCTACTGCTATGATCACAGTTCATTTATTTTAATTTCACTTTTTTTTTGCTTTGCACACGACAATTTCACTCTTATGTCAGCTAAGTAATATTGATTTCTTGTTGCAACAGTGCTTAGAAGCTTTTGTGAAAATTAAATGAGTTTCTATACACAACTGCCAATTCCATTTAGACTATTTTTAAGTGTCTGCTAGAGTAATAGGAGATAACTTCTATTTCACTGAAAACACTTTGCTTTTATTGAAGTTTTGCAGTTCAAGAAAAAAGAAACCTAGAGAATATTACATTAAATATTAATAGTTTTCTTCTATGAGGGCATTGGGAGTTTCATTTTCTTTATAAAAAATATCACATCGTTTTATACTGCTATCTTATTCTGATGGACCCTGTTATTTTGTCCTCAGTCGAAGTGTAAATCCACAGTATCTGTTCTCATTGGCTTATTATATTACCTGTTTTCAATAATGACTACTTTTGTACTTCTGATTTAACGCTAAAGAAAAATGTAGCTCTACAAAATAAAAATAATTGTCTGAAAAACAGACTTATTAAGTAACAATAGCATTATTTTTCTGTATACTGAAAAATATTAACAGTAATTTTTTAAGGGTTTGTAGAAGAGGAAAAAAAGCTCAGTCATGTTTGCTGCACTTGTTACGCCCCACATATTAATGCTGAGCAATCTCTGATTCATTCTAGCTGCCAGCCTCTCCTACCTAAGACAAAGCAGGAAATTATCTGTGTTGTTTGTGGTAGTGCTGTTAAATCAGCTGAATGGATCCAAGTCTTGCTCTGAAATAAGGTCATACGTGAGTTGTCTTTTAGAGCATCTCAGCTGTCATGTGCTCACTGTTTGTGCCCAAATACGTTATTAACTCTCCTGGCCCTGACAAAAAGAACAAAAGCGTATGAACAAATATGATAAATTTACGTAGTATTCTTCGGCTAATAGATAAATAAGTTTTGTGATTAAAATTTTTGCCCTCGTTTTTTCAGGCTTTAATTGAAAACAAACAGAAATTTCTGAGTCAGGCAAAATCTGCCCTGATGAAGAAGATAAAATCTTGCAGTGATAATTTGAGAGCTTCTGGGTCTAGAACCCATACCAGCTTCTGTTTCACCATGATAGCTGTTTGCCAGCAGGCAGCATCAAATCCCTTAAAGTACCTTCTGGGCTGCTTTCACACTGTGGCTTAAGTAGTTTTGGAATACCAGCAGGTTTTCTCATGGAATGGTGCTTTTCCCAATTCTGAATGTCTTTTTGATGTAGTTTTTGTAAGTAAAAGTTAAATAGGCCTGTCTTTTGTGTAATTTCTTCATAATATTAGGAAAGCTGTGGCCTGAGGAGCGATTTTCTGTTATGTTTTAAAACTAACGCGGCATTTTAAATGTAGTTTGATTTAGAGTTGTTCCAGGCTCCCTTCACTGTGACTCTCTTCATTGCTGTCTAATGTTTTCTGCCATTTTTCTTAGCTGTGTTTGCTGAAAACACTGCATGCTTTGTTCTGGTAGAAACAGATACCTTTGTAGATAGTGTCAGGTCCACTGAAGGCTTTGAAAGTAAGGACAACTGACCTGTGATTTGGTGAATTAAACCCAGTAGCAATTAATGAAAGATACACAGTTCTGGATTATTATAAAGAAAAAGACAGTCTGGAAACGTGTTCATAATTAGGACTCATATTCACTCTTAAATAAAGTGAGTATTTCACAGAATCAAAGACTGCCTGGGTTTGGAAGACACATCTGGAGATCATCTAGTCCAGCATCTCAAGGCAGCATCAGGTAGAACAGGTTGCCCACTGTATCCAGTTAGATGAATATCTCCATAGACGGAGACTCTGCAGTGTCTCTGTATAACTGGTTGCAGTGTTCAACAACCCTCATAGCAAAAAAAAAGTCTTTTCTTGTATTCAGATGGAATCAAGGTGTGGCTGACCCACTTGTACTTCCCTAGATCCTCCTTCCTGTTCTTCTTGAAGATAGGAGTGCAATTTTCTTTCTTCCAGTAGTCAGGAGCTTCACGCAATTGCCCTGACTTTTTAAAGATGGTGTTGAGAGTCACTTTAAGTGTTACTTAACTAAATGGTTTCCCACTGAGACAAAGTCATCATTGCTCCACTCTTCCCCTCTTGTTGCAGGAGCTTCAGATTCCGAAGGCAAGTCTTATCTTCTTTACTGAGGCATTGAGTACCTCCGTCTTTCCCCTATCCTTTGTGAACAGGGCTCATGTCCATTTAGCAGGAGCCCCATGTTTTCCCTTGTCTTCCTTTTGCTGCTCATGTAGAAGCCTTTTTTGGCTTCCACATACCTTCACCAGACTGAACTCTGCGTTGCTTTGGCTTTTCTAACCCTACCTCTGAAAGCTTAGAGTGCCCCTGTATTTCCCCTGGGTCACATTGACCCTGCTTCCACCTCTTGTACACTTCCTTTTTGTGCTTGAATTTTGGCAGGAGCTACTTGTTCACCCATTCAGGCCTCCTGCTGCTTTTGCTTGTGTGAATTGCAATAGTTCAAGCTGGAGGTAACAAATGAAAGGATCATTGCAAGCATTTCCTTATGCAAAGATATATGTTTGAATGGGGATTATAATGGAGAAAGAAAGTTAAGACTGAAAAAATGAGGGATTTTGAGACACTGCTGGAGGCAGTGCCATAGAGTATGTTATGACAATCTTTAAAAACATTTCAGAATAATTGAGTACAGGCAAAATAATTGTTCATTGTAAACTAAAATCCTTTAGAATGCTATAGGGCACTACATACAGAATGTAAAAGTATGTTAAAGTTTTTGCTGTCATTTGCAATATGAATTTCAAATTCTTAAGTGAAAATAGATTGTCTAGATTGTCTTACTTTTTAGCTGAGAGGGCTTCATAATAAAAGCAACCAGTGTTGAGGTGGATGAATGAATAAGATTTAATGAACCCATCCTCAGGTAAGCACAGAATGTCACCTGCCCAAATAGAGCATATCTGCCTACAATGAAAAAGAAAATGGCAAGATATCAATGATGATTGCTAGCAGTGGTTGGAATCCAAGATTTAAAAAAGATGAGTAGGACATATTTGCCAGGAAATGGTTGAGGAACAGTCAATTTGACTTCTTTTTTTATTAGATTGAGATCTGTTCTACTGCATCTGCATGGCAATGGACACCATAGGATTAACATTATTAAGTTTACCACAGAATTAGGTAAGTGTAAGCACAAACCAACACCCTAGACAACAGCATTTAGGAAATTGATAAGTGGATGATGGAGGGAAATAATATTGGCCACGTGGAGATAAGAGCTGATAAAAATGAGAAATGGCCAACTGGAAATAGGGCATGAAGTGAAGACAGCTTGTGTTTGGTAAGAGAGAGGAGCAGGTATTAATATGAGGAACTTAGAAAAAGGGTTACATGGTGAGAAAGCTAACCCTTCCAGGTGCATTCTGAGCAGTTATGAATGTGGTCAAGTGAAATTGTCAAAGAAATTATAAAATAGAAGATACAATAAAGAAATGTAAAATTGTCCAATCCCAGATGGGAATATTCTTGGTGAAGGGTGGAAAAATGTAACTCATGGGGCAGTGACAAAGCATTTAGGTGTGATTCAAATACAATGAACTAGGGAACCCAAATAAAAGAACATCACATTAAGTATCATCTTGTATACTAGCAGGATGAGAATAGTGCTTGGAGACTTTAAGGAAGGAGACAGGGCTGGTGGCTGGATATGATCTGGCAGATTTTTAGAGAAGTGAGGGTACATTTTGATTTCGCCAGGAGAATGCAGTGTATCTAAAACAATGTGAAAGTCTGAGTGATCTTTGAGAAATGGTAGCTGAGATTGTTTAGTGGTGGCTTTATCCAGAGATAATGTACAGAGACAGAAGGAAATTAACTAGAGAAAGACTTGGAGAGTGTGTCCTCCTTACCTGAAGAGGGCTTCAGTTTCAAGTCCTAAGGACATGCTTGAACAATTGATCAGAGAAGTAGGAAATCAGAAGATTTGACAGTTTATGTCATGTTACCTATGGTATTGAGCTGTGATCTCATTTTATATCAGATCAAAAGACGAGAATGGAAAAGGAGATGAAAGTATTAATATTTCAACAGGCGATCAATCATTTTTTTACACTAGTGGAGGCTAGAGGTGACAAAAGGTAGAATGCAAATCTGTACTCTAAGAGGGGCAGGAAGATTCCTTACTTGTAGGACTCAATTTGTCGGTCTGTCATTGTCAAGGAGAGTATTCTGAGGAACAGCTGTATGTGGAAAGGTAAGCTTCTTTCTATACTACTTAATGAAAAATGTATGACATTTATTTTGTAAAAGAAACAGATTAGAAGATGGAGAGAGAGATTGGGGAGTGAAAGGTAGAGGAAAGAAGGAAAGTGTGAAAGGGTAGATATACAATTCATACTCATACTGTCTATCTTCATCATCCCTGTTACCTCAATAACCTTGCTTTTCACCATAAATTGGTCTGATACAGAAAATGGTGAGGTACCAGGAAGATGTAAGTGTGTAATTGTCCATGTGTATACAATAAATGAGAAGACTGAAGAGGAAAGAGGTTTCATTTGGGAATATATTTTACATAAAAAGAAGAAGACCATGAAGTATTTCATTAGTATTTGTCAGGAAAATCAGCAGGTAAAAGAAACAGGCAATTGTTTTAAATGTATTTCTTTAGCTTCCTCCTCTTCCCTTCCTCAACTACAATGAAAAGTGATGCATAGGGAGAATGTTATCCCATATATCACTGAACCATATATTAAAGTGCTACTTGTGGTTTGCAGCCTGAGGGTTGAACACACTTCTCTTACTGAAGGGTTTAGAGACCACAAAGTGTCTTTTGACATACTTTTTCTATCATGTTTTGTCTTACTTTTTTTGTGCAAAATATAAAAGCAGTGCAAGTTACACTGAAGACCCATCAAGGATAGCTAGCCCAGCAGTGCAGAGCCAACACTGGTGAAACCCAGAGGCAGGCAGAACCCTGGCTGCTGTGGGAGGAAACTACTCTCTGATCACAGAATCACAGAATCACCAGGTTGGAAGAGACCCATCGGATCATCAGGTCCAACCATTCCCATCAAACACTAAACCATGTCCCTCAGGACGTCGTCTACTCGTGCCTTAAACACCTCCAGGGAAGGCAAATCAGCCACCTCCCTGGGCAGCGTAATCCAATGCCAATGCCTAATGACCCTTT
>WAAB01009580.1:17923-32022 GCA_013389865.1 Piaya cayana | reverse complement strand
AGCTCCGCCGAGCCGCACTCGGGACAGCGTCCGCCACCCGCCGCCATGGCTGTCCCCGGCCCCGCCCACCGCCCGAGCCCGCCAATCACAGTGTAGTTCGGTGCGATGGACACGCCCACATCTCACATTCACCAATCAGTGCGCGCCTCTCGACTATGGCCCCGCCCACCGCTAGCATTCACCGTCATCTCGCTGTATTCTTGTCCCTCCCACTGCTCCGGTTCACCAATCACAGACCGACTCGGGGCTCCGGCCGCGCCCACCGCTTCCCCGCCTCTCGAAGCGCTGGTCCCGCCCTCCGCCTCCACCCACCGCCATGGGTGCCGCTCTCGGAGCGCTCCCGCCCCGGACGGCGGCTCAGCGCGCTGCGTTCCGCGGCTCCACGGTTCCGCCCCTGGGTGGGGGGACTGGGAAATCACTGGCTGATGAAGCCGTGGAATTGAATCATATAATCACAGGATGATCTGGGGTAGAAGGGACCTCAAAGCCCCTTCAGTCACCCACCCTGCCACGGGCAGGGACACCTCTCGCTGGATCAGGGGCTCCAAGCCCCATCCAACCTGGCCTTGAACCCCTCCAGGGATGGGGCAGCCACCACTCCTCTGGGCAACCTGTTCCAGGGCCATCCCACCCTCTCAGCGTAACATTTTTTCCCCAGTATCTCATCTCAATCTCCCCTCTTTCAGTTCAAGCCATTCCCCTCATCCTATCCCTGCACTCCCTGACCAGGACCCCTCCCCAGCTTTCCATACAAACCTTCCTCTGGGTGCTCCCGGTTCCACCTTTCATCACCAGCAGAGGACAAGGGCGATGAGAGGCACTCAAGGCTCCCACAGCACACATAGATCTCTGTCTAAATGGCCCCAAGACAGCAGGAGGCTGATTTCCTCTCTTCTCATCCCTGCCCACAATCTGAGGGCCATTACAATTAGAGTTTGGGGCAATCAAGGTGGTTTCTGGCCAGGAACCTTTCACACATCAAGGATAGTTTTTCCTTCTTTACAGAAACTCTCTATTCTCAGGATGTGGGTGAGCTCGTCCATCAGGTTCCCCCACCCTGTGAGGTGTTTACCATGAACATCCTGCACGTTGAGCTTGCAAGAGTGGAACGAGCCCAAAAATACCTTGAGGATGAGGAGTTTGGGGCAGCGGAGTTGGTCCTGAGAAGGCCCTTTCCAAGCTGCTCTTTCAGACAAAAAAAGAAATCAATCAGAACTCTGTATTTAAGATAAATTTATTTTAGTGTTCCATGAAACCAAAAAGCATTTAAAAACAAACAGAGCCCCAGGCTAAAAGCAGACAGGGTGAAATACAGTTCCTTCAACAGTAAAACAAGACATTTGATTCCTAAGGGCTTTAAAGTCAAGGTGAAGCACCTCACAGAACATGGAATGCCAAAGAAAGGCTTTAACGAGTATTGCGAGTAACAGATTGAGGTACGGGGATTGTGCGATGCTTTCACAGCCAGGGATGTGTAAGCACAGCCCGTGCAGGACCACAACCCTGCAGCAGCACCCGCAGGAGGCTCAGCGCCTGCGACCAAAGGAGAATCACCCCAGTGGGAACAGCCAGGCGCAGCCCGGGCTCTTCCTCACCAGACGCAGCCGAAGAGGCTGCCAGGAGAGAAGGGGACAAGTTTTAATGCTCCATCACCAAGGAGACTACCAAGAACAGACATTATCACTTTTTTTCTGTACTGACAGGAATGCACGTTATCCAATAGTCATAAAATCCACGCTCCCAAAGCATCGCACACAGCACTGCAGCGCCTTCAGGAGTCAGGGACTCAAGAGTATCCATATTACCTTAAAACGAGCAAAAAGCAAGAGTCCAGCCTTGCTTCCCACGTGTCCAGTTACTGTTAAGCCACCGTTCCAAGGCACAACTGTTTTTTCCGACTCTCTGACCCAGAACATCAGAAAGCTGTGGAATAAAGTCTAGAAGAGAAGTCTCTTTGTGAGGTACAGGCAAGCGTTTCTTTCCAGAGACGCACTGAGGCACAGGAGGGAAAAAAAAAAATCATCCTTCATCTTCCCCACTATCGCAAGGCACGAGGAGCAGCAGCAGATTCCAGTAGGGTCAACCAGTACCACTCAGAATTCAAAGCAGCCAAGAGCTGAAGGTGCCACTAAGACCTTCTGTGTTTCAGACTCTTCATTCGCAGAAGGCACGGCAGAAAATGAACAAATGACCCCTTCACCCAAGGCATCTGCTCAAGTAAAAATCAATTCAGAAAGAAGCACCTGAAGTCTCAGAGAACACTTAGGGCTTGTGTTCACTCGAGCCCCCGGGGAGGACAGGTCTGTCGGGAAAGTTCCAGGCTTTGGTGGTGAAGTCAGCGTACAGCAATAAAAATGTCATTAACAGCAGGTTTGGGATTCTCCCATGAATGTGTACATCTCTAGGCAATATATTAAACTCCTCTTCACTACAAAAGTACCATGTTTAAGAATGTCCAGCAGTTTCCAGTGGCTTAGGAAATCACAAGCAGTCTGCTCACAGGGTGAGGGTCGATCCAGGTGTGGTTTTAGGCCCTTAATAAAGTGCTTTGCTGTAGAAAATCTGAGTTTAAAGCTCCCCCCTTCCAAGCTGAGCCAGGAGTGACCCAACAGACTCAGCTGAGAAGGCAGGAACGTTCGCTTTGGTCCCAAATCTTCTGGCATTTCAGCTTTCTTCTGAGCCTTTTATGGACTCTCGCAACCCTGAGCTGCAAGGAGGCAGCTGATTTTTGCGATCTTTGATAAAAGCTTGCCAGAGAAAGCGCCACGTTTATTTCCTTGGTGGAAGCAGCCTGGTGCGTGGCTGCTCAGCTACACTTCCCCTCGAGAGCTGCTTGGAAGCAAGAGGTACTCTGCGAGGAGCTTTTTGCTTCTTCCTTTCCAATCTAAGGTTTACCTTGCCGTCAGCCTTCAGGGCATCAATTACTTCTCAAACACAGCCCTGGTCTGACACACACATCTCAAACTCCTCCGGCGTAGTTATTAATAATTTGGTTTATAAAAACAATCAAGTCCCCAAGCTCTACTGGACAAGATTTTCTATTGCACTACAACTTCAGGAATGGAAAGCAGAGTAAATGACCTATCAGAGCTGCTACAAAAAAAACCAAAAACCATGAACAAAAATTCTTCATAAAGAATCGTCAGTGCCTTGCTGGCAAGCAAAGCACCTCAAAACCCCCTTTGTTCTTCCCATTGCAATCAGCTTTTGTATTACACAACCGGACAAATCTTCCCAAATAATGGAAAGACACCAAAAAAATAAATACGATTCCGCTCCTGGACCCTAAATACAGGACCTGACGTAACTGCTAACCACGCTGGGATTGCTCAAGGCAGAAAGGGGAAAGAGGTCATTTGCTGTGGGCAGCACAACCGGTACCACCTACTCCACATCGTCTCCTTATTAATCAGACTCCACTGGCAGGAATTCAGCCCTTTGTTCCCCAGCATCCCCAGAGCTTTCACATCTCCCCAGCTTTTTTGTTTCCAGACACCGAAACGCGGAGAATGTTCGGGGTTTCTTCCATGACTCTGACGAGCAAGTTATCGATGTAGTCTTCCAGCTCACGCACCTGGAGATCCTTCCTGGTAATCGTATCCTTCTGTTTCAAGACCAGCTGGATCAGCTCATCCCGCGTCAGCTGAGCGTACGCGTAGGCAGGGTCTGTGGGATCGTATTTCTGCGAGAGAGGAGAGGGGGATACGGGCGTTTCAAAACAGCAAACAAGCGAGGGCTGGCAGCTGGCTCGTGGAATTCAAAGCACCAAGTGGAATTTAAACCATCAAGGAACAACTTTTTGTGTTTGCGGAACCACAGCCACTCTTTAAAACTATTATTGTGCTTTCTGTCTTTTAAAGCTACGTTCCAACCTCAGGGTCAAGATGATCATAGAATCATAGAATCACCAGGTTGGAAGAGACCCATCGGACCATCGAGTCCAACCATTCCTACCAAATACTAAACCATGTCCCTAAGGACCTCATCTACCTGTGCCTTAAACACCTCCAGGGAAGGTGAATCAATCCCCTCCCTGGGCAGCCTGTTCCAATGCCCAATGACCCTTTCCATGAAAAACTTCCTCCTAATCTCTAGCCTAAATCTCCCCTGGTGGAGCTTGAGGCCATTCCCTCTCGTCCTGTCCCCTGTCCCTTGGGAGAAGAGCCCAGCTCCCTCCGCTCCACAACCTCCTTTCAGGGAGTTGTAGAGAGCAATGAGGTCTCCTCTCAGCCTCCTCTTCTCCATGATGAGGCTGCCCAGGGCACTGACAGAGGGAGAGGTTGCCAGGCCAGGACGGCTTTCGGCTACAAAGCACCTTCTGGGCCATTACCCTGGACCAGTTCATACAGAACACTACTTATCCACTTCCAGAAAATAGAAGAGCTTTTTAAAGTGTAAGTTTGTGCTGCTTACAGCACAGTGACCCAGCCTGCAGAGCCCGGGCAGGCTCCTCCAGAACAGAGGGCAGCCTGGGCTCTTCCATCACAGGGAGTACGGACACACACGCTCGCGGGACTACACCAAGCATCATTTCTTACGAGGAATCACGGCACCACACCACAATACTAATTACATGTTTGCAGCGCATTCAAATGATCAGCATCCTGGTTTGGATCATTTAACTCGCATTTCCCTCTGTTTCCACTCACACCAGAAGGCGGCACTGCCGTTACTTTGGTCCTAACTTTTCACTCTTCCCTAAAAGCCCTGGGAAAAATTGCAGCACCCAGAGCTCTCCCTGCTCGCCCGCAGACACCTCTTGCTATTCTGATCACTGTGACTCTTAAGTTACACCTCAAGCCTAGAGGTCGCTTTTGAGGCCAAGATTATGCAAAAAACTGCCTTAAATCCGAGTGATTATGCAGGCTGCATAGCTGCGCTTTTAGGAAGCAGCCACGCTCTCATGGCAGGAACAGATAATACGTGACAATGCAACAGCCACCCTGAGGGTGCTCTTCCCCACCTTCTCAGCTTTAAGAGTCACCTACTTATTAATGATCAACCCTAGAATCCAGGCACAGGCAGACAGAACATCAGCATCTCAGCAGGACAGGCCGAGAGTTCAGCTTGGAGAAAAGAAGGCTCTGGGGAGACCTCAGAGCAGCTTCCAGGGCTGAAAGGGGCTCCAGGAAAGCTGGGGAGGGGCTCTTGATCGGGGAGGGCAGGGACAGCATGAGATACAAGATATGGAGATACGAGCCAAGGCAAATGATCTCAAATACATCAACTCTGCCTGATTTACTGCTTCAGCTCTGGTTTAAAGTGCTGCTTTCCCCCATACCTTTGCATTCATCTCGAGCAGCTTCTCATTCATCGTGCTGAGGACATTCAGGTTCATACTTAGAGGCTTGGTTGCCGTGGCGTTCATTGGCTTCACAGGATGGAGTCTGGAACATGAAAAACAAGTCACACTATTTAGGCACTACCCACAGACACAGATCTTCAGAGTAAAAACACACACTGCAAGAAACTGGGGAAGAATCCTCTCCTCCTCTCTCTCGGTAAGAGATTCAGCTTCAGGCAGACACCTCTGTCTAAGCTGTAGGCTGCTTCTAAGCGAACTCCAGGTCTCTCCCTACCACCTTTACTGACTGAAGGCAAGAGGAGACAGAGCAGTAACGACAAGGGAAATCCAGCCAGCACGGTACGGCACAAAGGAGCCCCAGGTCGGTCTCCCCAAGGCAGCAGTTGTGCTGATGTCTCACGCACCAGCTCAGCCTGACTTTCTCAATGAGTACACAGTTTACCAGGCTTCGTGTGACCACTCTCCCATTTCTGAAAATGGATCTATTCCAGTCCATTTCCCAAATCTGATGAAACGATCCTATTTTTTGTAACTGCCGCCAGGTTTCCCTAGCAGCTTTCCCGAGCTTTTTTTTTTCCAAGCTGTGATGGATGCAGGTCGCCTTGAGCTTGCTGGATGCCCGCAGTAGCAACAGATCGATCCAGTGCCAGCACGGACCCTGTGCTGGTGTGACAGGGACCCAGCCCCAACAAATCTCAAGGTCGGAGGAAGTTAACACTGTACGATGCCGCATCGCTGCAAAGGGCAGTAAATCCTTGCAGCTGGAGAGACAGATCTGGGCTCACAAGGAGAAAAAGCGAGGCCGGCATCGGCACTGAGACATTTTCAGTGCATTCCCCGTGTTCTCTCACCTGTGCTTGGCAGACAGGGCTTCACCACCCTGCTCAGCCTGGCTAGGGTGCGTTTCAGAGGGTGAAACCCAGGCCCGAAGCAGCTTCTTCTTGCCAGAATTTCCTGCTTTATCTGCGAAGCCCTCGGCTGTTGTTTTTTTCGGAGACTCTGCTCTACGGCTTGGGGCGTCAGAGAGAAGGGAATGAGCAGAAGAGTAAGGCTGGGAAGGACTTGAGAGGGAGGAAGAGGAAAGGGAAGGCTCAAAGAAGTCATGATCTGCACGCTCCTCATCACCTGCACTTATTTTCAGTTCTTTTTTCTCAAAATGACTGTTCTGCTCCCCAGAATGACACGTCACACCTAAGCCCGAGTCAGCGACCTGGTCACTGACACAGTGAGCATCCACGGCTGCTCTGCTCAGCTCAGAAGCTCCAGGAGCACTTCCTTCTCCCGGAGAGGCCAGGGTGACACGGGCTGCAGCAGAGCTATCCGGGTGCCCTCTCAGTTCCTCATGCGAAGCCACTAAACCTAGGGACTGCTTCCCAGCCTCTGAAACATCATCATCACCTCCAACGACAACACGGTTCTCCTGAGAGTCACCCAGCAGCTCGTCATCAGAGCCTCCCTCTGGAATAACTGGAAGACTGGCCAGTTTCAAAACACGGTCTCCACTAGTGGGAATGGCAGAATTTTGACTTGTAAGGCAGTCAAATAAATCATCATCGCCTTCAGTTTTCAGACATCTGACACGGCCGCTCTCTCTGACTGTGGCTGGTGGAGCAGCAGTCTCTAATGAGCTGCTCTGGGGGAGGCACCCACGAGCATCTGAGGCTTTGTCAGCATCAAATGAAAGCCCAGAAGTAGCTTTTAGATTGTTGCCTGAAGAAAGCACATCGCCACTTAACCCCTCAGCCCGAGGAACTGGTGGGCACTTCTTCAGCCGAGGTGCTGGCTTTGGAGCGACCGACACCTCAGTGCCAGCTCTCTCTCCACCAGCGTCGTGGGGGGACAGTGTGCTAGGTCCCAAGGCTGGTTTGGCAGCTCTTACTTTGGAAAAGGAGTCATTCCTATCAAGGGTAGATGCCTGGGGCTCTAACGTGGGCGTAGATCCTTCCCATCTCTTTCTACCCAAGATCTCCTGCTCCTCTTTCAGCTCCCTCTCAGGGGCAGGTGGCTGTTCCGCACTGGTCTCTGGCGAGGGGTTATCGCTGTGCTTTGAGAGGGATGCAAAGCCCTTGTTATCCTTTGCGTAGGGCTCAGCATTCACCCTGCCTGCATCCACACCACCCCAAGCAGCAGCCCCGCCGGTTCGTGCGGGACCTGTGCTGTCACCGGGGAGCTCTGACAGTGGGCAGCACTCTGCTTCCAGCTTGCCAGCAAACCTCGCTCGCTGTCCTGCTCCATCAGAACCCGTAAGTGACACCTCCCTGTAACCAGAGCCCTGCTCTTCACCTTCCTGCCCACCCAGATCCTCGTCCTCCAGCCCACCAAGGAGAAAGGACACGGCTTTCCCCTTGCCTAGCTTGCTGCTTTGCAAAGAAGTCTTAGCCTGGAGCCGGGGAGAATCGTGCTGCTTCTTTGGAGCCAGAGTGGGGGTGTCAGAAGGGCTGCTGGGAGGGCTGGACACAGCTTTGGCGCTATTATTTACAGCCACAGCGGAAGATCCCCCTGCCGCATCACGATCAGAGCGCTCCAGCTCCGCTGCGGAACCGTCTGCATCAGAGGGAAGGCAGGATGGGGAGGAACCAGCAGTAGGTTTGAAGCCTGGTGCATCCGCCTCCTGCCCAAGCTTGGATGCAAAGGGATTATTGTCATTAAAGCGACAGACCGAGGGGAGAGAAGCTGCAGGTGGGTGAGAGAGACCCCGGGAAGCCTGCGTGTCGGGGCGGTCGGGACCCTGTGAGCTCTGCCCCCAGTCAGAAGCAAAAGGATTGTTGGCGCTCCCAGAACCCTGCCCGGGAAGAGGCACTTTGGGATCAAGGTGATGGGATGAAGGGAAACGGTCAACGCCTTTGGGATCCAGGGCTGTGGATGTCCTGTCCCGCTCGGGAATAAAGGGGTTCTTGCTGTTCACAACCTCTGCAGCAGAAGGAGGAGGAAAAGTAAGGGAGGCGGGAGAAGTGGCAACGGTTTCAGAGTCTGGCATTTGGACTTTATCTCCTGGTTTGGAAACAAAAGGATTATTGTCACTCCTGACACGTTGTACGGAAAGAAAAGCAGGAAGGGACTCAGGTGCAAGAGTAGGAAGCACGGCTTTGGTTTCCTCCTCTGAAGACGCGCCCAGTCTGCAAAAAGGGACAAAAAAACTCGCATGTCACTCGCGGATGCAGCACGAGGCAGGAACAGACAAGCTTCAGCACCAGACTCTTAACACTAGAGATGACTTATGCTTGCAAGAGACCTTGGAGCCTCTCTGACAGCCTTTACGTATGTAAATGCACCTTCACATGCACTAAATTATGCCAGAACCCTTCTGCTGCAGAGCTTGCAGAGGTTACTGCTTTTAAGCAGCCCTCGTCTCCGGCACCCCAAGCAGTTATTAGTAGGCGAGACGCTTTGTATGCAAGATGCTTAAACGTGAGAAGCACTGAGAGCAAGGAGTCAGACACAAACCACAGCCCTATTAGCCTGACACACCTATATATATACATAAAAACACAGACGTACACAGCTTTTTTTTATATATATATATGAAGGATAAAGGAAGAGAATTTCCAAGAAAACCCTGCATACCAACTCACACAAACGCCCCTCATGTTGCTGTGAACGATGCCAAAAGCAGAAGGGCCCCAGGATTAACTCTTTTGAAGACCACAGCCAATACAGAAGAGAAAAGCAGAGCTGTTAGAACTGTTCTTTCAGCCCCCAGCCCTGTCCGAGTCACACAGCTCAGACAGAAGAACATTAGTTTCTGCAGAAGATCCAGCAGGAAAACCCACCCCTATGGTACCTGCAGAGACGCTTGCACTCAAGAGAACCACTATTCCAGCATCGTTTATAAGGAAACACCCCTACATCGACCTCTTCTTCACACCGAGAGAGAACTCAGAGTTGTTATTTGTTATTTAAGCATGCGATGGCCAGGTTAGACCCACCAGGTACCTGCACAGCAACAGGTTTCTGGCACACGCAGGAAGCTGAGAGGCGCTGCCGTGGCCTCCTTAAAGCCTCAACATTGCTGTTTACATCAACCTCTGATGAAAATAACAACTGACCTGGGCTTGACGGCTTTGGTCTTCGCTGGCACAGCAGCTTTTTCAGGTTTTGGTTCTTCCTCAAAAGGGTTGAGGAGCTGCTTATTCACAAAGACATCTTCTGCGCGGCGGCCGTCTCCTGCAGGACTCCCTCTGCTTAAATCTGCTGGAAGCTCAAACCCTTTGGCCTCCTGTTCACTCTTCTCTTCTGGAATTTTGTTTTCCTCATCCTGCAGGGAACTCCTGTCAGGAACACTCTCAGCATCAATGGTCTTTACTGCTTCCTTCTTCCCCGTGACCAGAGAGAGCAAGGTGGACTTCTTGTGGTCTGTTTTTTCGGTCTCTCTAGTAACCTCAGCAGTCGGAGGAACACTGGGTTCTGGGTACTCTTCGCTGCTCAGCAACTTGTACGAGGGCAAAGTCATGGATTTAAAAGTCTCCAAGGACGCAGACCCAGAGAAAGCGTGACTGGGAGACATTCTTCCCACCTCTTCAGGTCCTTTAGTAGGTCTGGAAGACAGGTTCTCCTCCGAAGCAAAGAGCTGCTTCCTTTTGAAGAGGTGAGGAGAAGGGGAAGAGACTGGACTGTTGTCCTTCCCCGTGCTCTCTTCCATGTAGACGTGGCTGCCATTGATACACAGACTGGACTTGGAAACGGGATCGCTTTTGGATTTAAGGCCACTGAATAAAGAGAGCCCTTCTTTCTTGGTGTGGCTAGTGGTTCCTGGGTTTAGCTGCCTGATGTCCAAAGTGGCTGTTTTACGAGATTTAAATACAGAAGAAGGAGAGGACTTCTCTCCCTGGGCGTTTCCGGAGGTTTCTGGAACAAATAAACGGGGAGAATTTCAAGGTGTTAGAACATCCTTTCTCCTGACACTCATGGCTGGCAACGTCAGCGTTTCACTGTCATTAGTAGAACCACAGAAATAATGAAAGTGCGGCTGCACCAGCAACTTTCAAACCTTCCAGGTGCCCCACACTGCCAGCCCCTAGCAAACAGACCACAGGTGCTGTTCAGTGACCCAAACCCACAGCAGATCCCTCACGGCGAAGCTGCTCACGCAGCCACAGCTTGTGCAGCCCTCACAGTTTCTACACCACCACAAGAGAAGCTTAGTCGGAGTGCCCCAACATCCTACACGCACACAAGTTACTTTCTATGGGGTCAGTCAGGAAGAAAAACTTAATTCCTACTCCAAAACGGGTGAAAAGCGCAAGCAAACCTTTGGAGAAAGGCCCGGTGCTCCCACAACAGAGTGGGGCACCCCAGACTCACTTTCAGAGGTTGGGGAGTCGTCAGTCCCCTCGTCGTCCCACTGCGGCTGGAAGTCCTTGGGGTGAAGCCGAACCCTCTTGGTGACAGACGGCTGCGTCGGCAGGACCGACATGGACTGGGAGAGGGAGGTCTTCTGCAGCCCGGGCTTGGAAAACAGGGCTTTGAACTTGGATTTCTTCTTCTCCTTCTCCGCGGCCTCATCTTCGCTGTCAGCGGGGGAGTGAGTCGTGCTGGGAATGATCTCCGAGGCCGTGTCGGAGAAGCCGCTGCTTTTCTTCCCCTTGAGCTTGTCTTTGAGCTTCCCGAAGGGAGAGCGGGGCTTGTCCTTGGCGGACAGGTCAAACATACTGGCTGTCAGGTCGCTCCTCATGAACTGGATATCCACTTCGATCTCCCCTCTCTCCTTTTCCTTCTTCCCTGGCTTGGAGCGAAGTTTGTACCACCTGCAGAAACAAGATTCCTTTTACAAACAAACTCTTGGGAAGCACAAGGAATTTGGAATAAAAGTGGGTGTTTATGTCTTAAAAACCAAATAAGCCTATAGTGTAAGGGGGGAAAAGAAAAAAAAAAAGAAAAGCCTTTAATCTTTTACCTACGTCATAATCACGTGGCTCAGGTGACAAGGAAAACATTTCTTATTGTAAACAAAGTTCTTAGTAAAATGTGTTTTAAAACCCAGACCAGGAAGAGTTAAAAGAAGGGGAGGAGGGGGGGGAAAGGGAGCACAGGGTGGAATTCCTGTATTTCAGCTCAGAGGCAGTTGAAGTGGGTGCAAAAGGAGCAGCCTCAGAGAGCTGAAACTTGTACAGAAAGCGCGGCCCCACGCCCTCATACCTTTCATTCCAGCCTTCTCAGTTGCTATCGGAATGCTAAGGAACCCCTCATCAACACAGGAGCCAAACCCAGCCTGGCAGAGGGAGCCAGCCAAGCCCTACAGCCTGCCTGGGGAATTCCAGCCACCTCCAGGAGCGTGACCCGAGCACCAGGAAGGACATTCCTTACAGACAGAGCCCCATCCCTTCGCCAAAACACAGCTCTGCGTGATCATCCGGGTGCTCAGGACGCCCTACGCTGCTCCCCAACCATCTACATGCACCTAATAACCACTCGATACCATCAACCAAGTGCGCGGGGTGCCCTACGCTGCTCCCCAACCATCTACATGCACCTAATAACCACTCGATACCATCAACCAAGTGCGCGGGGTGCCCTACGCTGCTCCCCAACCATCTACATGCACCTAATAACCACTCGATACCATCAACCAAGTGCGCGGGGTGCCCTACGCTGCTCCCCAACCATCTACACGCAGCCAACAACCACTCGATACCATCCCAGCCGCACTAGGGACAGCAGAGAACACAATCAGTGCTGCACGTCAGGAATTTTCTGTCTAGTGTTAGAGCCACAGACTCCTCGACTCCACTGGCCCGATAGGGAAGGACGCCTGGAAAATGCCACTTTCTTCCTCCTCACCAGACAGCGCGTGAAAACAAAGCAACCAGAGCATGCAAATCTGCCTCCGCATCAAATCCACACTTCACTTCTTTGAAGGCGCATGGAAGCGATGAGAAGTAATGAAAGAGAAAGGGAAAAGGCTCCAGAGAAAATTCAAAGCTAATGAACGCAGAGCAAAGGAGCTGAATTCAGAAACCTGCTCCAGAGAACCCCATCAGAGGGAAGCGGACGCTCCGTTCCGCTACAGTTGGATGTTCAGCCCTGAATTCCAGACACCAGCACCAGGGAAGGGACTTTATGAGGCGATGTCGGGCTTTGTCAGGTCCCTACAGCCGCAGTCCCGTGGTGGCAACAAGCAAGGGAAGCACAAATCCTTTGCCTTTAATGCAAGCCAGCACTTCTGTCCTCCATCGCGTGATTTCCAGGAGCATTCGGGCAGCTCCACACAATCCGTCCTGCCCCGGGGACAGAGCGGGCACTGCTGCAACGACACCCGAGACACAAAGTGTGTGTTCAGCGAAAGCCGTCTGGCACCCACACAGCCCTGGATTTTGCTGCTACAGCCGCCGCGGAGCGGCTGGGAGTCACACTGCAAAGAGTAAAATCTCATTAATTTCACTGATGATGTTCGGGAGCGCCTGTCAATCAACACGCACTCGTTTTCTGAGCAAAACAGGCCCTGCGCAGGTTTAGATCACCTACACGACGTCAAAGGAAACAGGGTCCAAGCAGAAAATCGAGGGCTGAGGGATGACGTGAACAACTGGAATCATAGAATCACCAGGTTGGAAGAGACCTACCAATCATCGAGTCCAACCATTCCCATCAATCACTAACCCATGTCCCTCAGCACCTCGTCCACCCACACCTTAAACCCCTCCAGGGAAGGTGAATCAACCCCCTCCCTGGGCAGCCCGTTCCAGTGCCTAATGACCCTTTCTGTGAAGATTTTTTTTGCTTATGTTGAGGAAACAGCAGAAGTTTTCCCTGAAGCGTCAGCTTTGGGGACTTTAGACTCTTTTCCCTGTTTTCCTCTGGCCCAGACACAAAGGGACGAAGCCGGCGTTGACTCGTGAACTCTGCTGAGCGAGGGCCCGTCACACAGCGTAAACACATCAGCGTTTGACACGACCTTAATGAGAGCCACAGGATAATTAAGGCTTCACAAGCTTTGATGGCTTTGTCCAGAAACGCAACCCAGGTCTCAATGTGCCTGGATCCGCTCAGGTGAGGAAGAAGAGGAAGGTGACTCACCGCCACCTCAAGCCACATTACAAGGCTGCTGACTCCCAGTAAAACCCTCCCAGTAACCGCCCGCACGTCCCCAGTGTTTACACTGAAAGGAGCACAGATGACAAAGAGCCGGCGCTGGGTATTAAAGGAGAAGATTCCCAACTCGGTGTCCTGCTGGCAGCAGTGAAGCCAGCCCACATAACACTGAATTACCTGCTCTTACACATGCTTAAGCTCTAATTAATCTACTTATTAAGGAAAACACACAAGCAGCTAGGTGCAGCTTGTCTGTTCCCTGTCGGAAGGCGAAGGCATTTTGAGCACAAGAGGTTTCTCGGGTCAACCCGGCTGCTCCCAGCGCGCACACAAATATTTGAACATCAAAGCCAAGCAGGAGGCAGGAGTGGCTGAAAAAAACCCCGGGTTCTTAGAAAGGACCTTCACCCCAGAGCCTGAGGGGGGCTGACCCTCAGCAAGAGGGTCCCTGCCCCAAAGGGCCCCCCCCAAAGGGGCTCGAGGGGTCCATGTGGGATCCTCACCTCCCTGCGGGGTACAGGGGTCCCCCCATCAGATTGCCCCCACCCCTATGGGGCACAGGGGTTTACACAGAGAATTGGGTCCCGCAGCAGAAGCCCTGGGGCCCCGAGCCTCTCCCTGCCCCCCTACTCCTCTCCCCAGGCCCTGTCAGGCATACAGACACCCCCCTCTCTCTCTCCCTGAGCCCCCCCCCATCACCCTGTTGTGTCTCCAGACCTCTTCTCCCCTCACCCTTCTCCTCGGTTTGCCCCTCCCCTCAAGCCCC
>WAAB01009580.1:0-14962 GCA_013389865.1 Piaya cayana | reverse complement strand
GAGGGACTGTTCACAAAGGCTTGTGGTGACAGGATGAGGGGCAATGGGGATAAAGCGGAGAGGGGCAGATTGAAACTGGACATGAGGAGAAATTTCTTCACAATGAGAGCGGGGAGGCCCAGGAACAGAGGTCGTCCACGGAAGTGGTGGCTGCCCCATCCCTGGAGGGGTTCAAGGCCAGGTTGGATGGGGCTTGGAGCCCCTGATCCAGTGGGAGGTGTCCCTGCCCATGGCAGAGGGGTTGGAACTGGATGATCCTTAAGGCCCCTTCCAAACTGTTCTATGATTCAGTGAGGCAGGAGGACTCCAATCGCCTCTGGTCCCATGGGCAGGATGAAGCACGTGGCCTCCTCAGAGCACGCTGCCCACAGCCCCACAGCTCTTGGCAGGGAGGACCCTCCTCTTGCAGGAGAACATCTTGCGGAGCTCCGCGCGGAAGCGGTCGTGCAGCCAGGCGTAGAGGAAGGGGTTGCAGCAGGAGGAGCTCATGGCGAACCAGTGGCAGAGCAGCTGGATGAGGAGGAAGTAGTGCTTGTTGATGAGGTTGATGTCGATGTCCCGGAGGATGTTGAAGACGTGGATGGGGAGCCAGCAGATCCCAAAGGCGGCCACCACCAGCACAATGAGGCGGAAGATCTTCCTCTTCCTCAGGCGGTCGAGCTCGGCTTGGCTCTGCGTGGAGTGGCCGGGCACCACGCGGTTCCGCAGCTTCACCGAGATGCAGAGGTAGGAGAGGGAAACGGCGGAGAGGGGCAGGATGTAGGTGACGATCAGGGTGCCGTAGGCGTAGGCCAGGAGCTGTGTCTCCTTCTCCATCCAGAACTCCTCGCAGATGGTGAAGCCCTCCTGGTGGAACTCCACGTGGTAGGTGTGGGCGATCGCAGGGGCCACCAGCCCGCAGGAGAGCAGCCAGATGCCCCCCACCACGGAGACGCAGCTGGTGAGTGAGATGCGCCTCTTCAGGGGGTGCACGGTGGCGTAGTACCTGCGGGGAGAGAAACGGGGCAGCCCAGGAAACCCACGGCCACGCTGGACACGCCTGTGGCTCCTCCTGGCCAAAACAAGGGAGGCAGAACCACCAGCACAAGGGGCTGTGGGAGCCCTGGGAAAGGGCTGGGAACAGCAGGGACAACCGTGTCCCTTTACCCTGCTGTGGGGCCCGTGGAAGCCACAGGTCGCTGCGGGATTTGGGATTCTTCCCACAACCCATCTTTGAGCCCACCTTGAGGACCGCAGCCAGAGCTCAGTGAACAGTGTAAAAACCACCAATTCATGGAATGGTAGAATGACAGAATCGTTTGAGTGGAAAGGGACCTCCAAGTCCATCTAGTCCCACCCCTGCCACAGGCAGGGACACCTCCCACTGGATCAGGGGCTCCATCCAGCCTGGCCTGGAACCCCTCCAGGGATGGGGCAGCCACCCCTGCTCTGGGCAACCTGGGTCAGGACCTCCCGACCCTCTCAGCAAAACATTTCTGCCTAAGATCTCATCTCAATTTCCCCTCTGTCAGCTGAAAGCATCCCCCCTCATCCTACCCCTGAACTCCCTGATCCAGAGCCCCTCCTCAGGTTTCCTGGAGCCCTTTCCAGTACTGGAAGCTGCACCGGCGCTTACCTCTCAACTGCGATGGCCGTGAGTGTGAAGACGGAGACATAGACCGTCAGGGGCTGCATCAGGAAGACAAAGTAGCACAAAAACTTCCCAAAAACCCATCCGTGGGGGTTGAAGGCGTAGGCCAAGGTGAAAGGCACGCACGTGGCGCACATCAGCATGTCAGAGAAGGCCAGGTTCCCGATGAAGAAGTTGGTGACGTTGTGCATCTTCTTGCTCTTGCAGATGACGTAGAGGAGCAGGTAGTTGCCAAAGATGCCGACGAGGACGACCAGGGCGTAGCAGGGGATGATGAGGGGTTTGAAGGACTGGATGAGCTGCACCCCGGTGAACTGCGAGCTGGCGTTGGAGCGATTCTGCAGGGCGAGCTCGTAGACAGTGATGTTGGCCCTGGCCCCCTCTGGCTCCATGGCTGTGGCTGAGATCTGAGAAACCCCTCGTTTCAGCCAGCCTGAGCACCCCAAAAGCCGTCGGCTGTGGGTTTCAGGTGTCCTTGGGTCTCACCCTGCTCCTTGTCAGAGTTTTGCTGTCACTGCCCACCCACCAAGAGGCTCCTTAGGGCTTCGTCCTGAGGATCCTGGGGAGGGAAATGGAAAACCAGGCTCAAAACAGGGATGATGCCGGCAAGGAGCCCTGAACTGGGAGGGAGAGGCAGCCCTGGGCTCAGGGGAGGTTACAGCTCGGGGGAAGAAAAGAGGGAGACGAGCAGAGAGGTCAGGGAAACACCTACCGAAATGTGGCCTCACCAACACCTCTCTGAAGGAAGCGTTTGCAGCATCTCTGCCCCAGCCCAGCCTACAGAGGGGCAGCTGCTGGCACAGGGAGAAAGGAAGCAGCAGCTGAGCCAGAAAATAGCTCCTAATGTTTCTGGAAATAACACAGGACGTGAATGGGTAAATGAATAAAGATGTTCTGTTACTCTTGTACTGCCTCTCCACCTCATACTGGCTCATCCCTCCTCTTAACGAGGTTAACTAGGATCATCTCAAATGCAAAGGCAGCCAGCGTGGGGTTCGTGGCTGCTCTGGTTCGGAGAGCTCAGCTGAGGTGTTTGCACAGACCACAGCACAGTCTGTCCGAAAGCAACGCCACCTTTTCATGTAACTGGCTGCGAAGAGAATGGGATGAGCAGCAAGGAGGAAATTCAGGGGGGGAAAAATCAGATTAGACCTGGCAGACAGTTTCAAAGCCAAGTTGGATGGGGCTTGGAGTCCCTGATCCAGTGAGAGGTGTCCCTGCCCATGGCAGAGGGTGGGACCGGGTGGGCTTTGAGGTCCCTTCCCACCCAAACCATCCGATGATTCTATGATTAATAGGGTGCTCCAGCCTGCGCTCTCTGGGTGCGCAGGGCTGCACTATTTAACCCCTCATGCAATTCGCTGGGTACTCGTGACTGAACTGATGGGGCACTCAGGCATCAAAGAATTGGCCACTTATGCACAAAATGAGTGGACATTCCTGCATTTATTAACCAAGTGCTCATGAAAAAAAAGGCAGGAGAGGCCATGACTTGTGTCTGGTGGAGGTGTGGGCGCTCCCTGAGCAGGGGAAGGCACAAAACTTTCTGCACAGGCAAGAGCCCTCCCTGGGCTTTTGGGTGTGACTGGGAACATCTGGAGAACTGTGAACAGCTGGAGAACACAGCTGGGGCTGCACAGCACCACATAGAGCAAAGCCACATCAGAAGGGGCTCCCAGCCCTGCCAGGCTGTGCTGGTGCTGTGACTGTGCCCATCGCCCTGTGCAGAGCCCCCAGACTCCTGGGGAGTAAGCCTGAAAGAAGCTTCTGAAGCAGCTTCTAGCCTCAAGGGAGCATCTTTTGCATTAAAGCGCCATTCTCCCAGCCCGTTTCTCTGCCCAAACTCTTCTCAGCTCCACGCTAAGAACAGCTTTGAGCCACTTGGAACCCACCATCCTGCTTTTGAGCCACAAGCTAGCATCCATCCTGCCAACAAACACTACTGAGGAGCTCGTGGCTGCCTCTTCGTGCCCATCACGCAGAGCCCTGTCCTGGCTGGGTGCTGGCTGCTGGCTACCAGGTGCCACCCTAGCAGTAGGGTGAGGAGGTGACAGCCCTGCTGTGGGGGATACGGAGCCTGTTTTGGTGCCAGCTGCGTGGGCAGCATCCAGGGGCCGCATCCTGTGCTGGGTCCTGGCTTGGCAGGTGTGTGGTTCCATGCCCAGCGCTCTCTGTTTGTGCCTGTTGTGTTTCCATGACATTGAGACTCTTCCATGAATTACCTGGCCGTTGCTATGGTTATGCCGAAGCAGGAGATGCTGCCGCGCAGGGTGCAGGATGGGGGTGAACACACCCCAGCCTGTGGGAAGGGGCCAGCATCTCCCCAAGCACCCACCCCGTTCCCGCTGCCAGGGCTGTGCCAGCTCCAGCCGTGGACTCTGGCTCTCCCGCATCCCATGCTGCAATCGCAGCCAGGGCTCTGCTCACCGTTCTGGGCTCACAGAGGTGACAGCTCTGTCCCTGTGCACCCACCGGGGCAATCGGTGCTCACACCCAGGGCTCCCACCACTCTTGGAAAGGCACCAGCAAGCCCGCGGGCATTGCAGCAGCTGCCCCTGCGTTTGGCTGCCCGTCCGTCCCCGGCACTGGGAGTTGCTGAGGCCACTGTGTGAATTCACTGGCACTGACCTTAACGTGCTTTAGTGTTTCTTTTCTTCCTGCGTTTCTTTCTAGAGCGTAATCCACACTCAGGGAGGTGACTGAACAAAGCTGCTGGATCACACCCAGCGACCAGCGCTCAGCAAGCTCTCCAGTTAACAGAGCATTTCATTCCCACCTGAGGGACTGGGAGCAATGAACCCCTAACCCCCTATTGCCACCTGTGCCCAGAACAGCTCTAGGAGGGGCAGTGGAGGCAGTGCCTCATCCCCAGGCTCACAGAGGGCTCTCTGCCCCTCCAGGGCACTCCCAGCCCAAGCAGCCCAGGCATCGGGGTGCCAAGCAGAGCCCTCACCCCTCAAGCAACAACCAGCTCCAACGCTGATGGGTCCTGGAGCTGATCCACTCATAGAATCATAGAATGGTTTGGGTCGGAAAGGACCTTAAAGATCATCTAGTTCCAACCCCCCTGCCATGAGGGGGAGAGCAAAACGAGAAATGCAATGGTTGTGGTGCAAAGAAGTGGCACAGAGTTTTGTGTGCTGGGAAGAAGGCAAGGGCAGGGAAAAAGCTGGATGCGTTAATTGCCTGTTACAGTTTTGCTCTTCCCCTCTCCCACTCCCAGAGTTCAGGGCAGTGCACAAGCGTCCGCTTTCCACCCCCCAGCCCCACGTGCAGGGAAGGGACTCGGGGTGCACACTTGCCTTTGAGGAGAAGGTGCCCAAGAAGCCCTTTCCAGAGGCGAAGGTGTCAAGGACCCGTGCTGTAAACCGCAGATGAACCATTCCTCCTGTGTGCAGTCACCCTGCCATCCCATCCCCTTCTGTCCCTCATGTCCCGAGCCCGGGCTCAGCCCACGCCAGCGGCTGACGCGCTGCCAGGCTGCAGGTCCCACCCAGGTCCCTCTCTGGCCTCTCCAGGCCATTACGGCAGCTGATGACAGCAATCTTCCCTCGCACCCATCAGCTCAGCATGCTGCCTTTATCTATTGTGAGTGGGGTAAACATAAAAAAAGACCCTTGTGCTTCTTTGCCAGCCCTCTCCGCCTGCAGATTGCGGGCTCCCCTTTAAAGTCACCCTCTCTGCTGCCTGGCGTCATGCATATGATGGATACGGGCAATTTTCTCAATTAGGAGTTTTAATTGTATTATTTCAGTGGCTGTTTGTTCTGGGCAGTTTGGCCGCGTTTCCCAGGGCTGCCGTGAAGGCAGCAACAGGACTTTGTCCTGTGGATCCGAGCAGGTGATGGGCAGGGCGATTCCTGCCAGGACAAAAGGACCATTAGAAGGGAGCAGTCAGGAAAATCAGTGTTGGGGTTGTGCAGCCTCAGGGCCAGAGCACCGTGTCCTCCCCTCGAAGCTGATGTGGACACATGAGCCCTGAGGTAGAGCACGGTGCAGCCTTCTTCCTTCCTTGGACACGCTGGGGCTGGGAGAGCCTGAGCCTCCTAGGGGCTGCTGCCTGGAACCCTGATCCCCAGACCCATGGGGTGACAGAGCGACCCAGAGCATCGTGGCACGACCCACAGCATCACAGCAATTGCCCACGTGGAATGTGTTTTCCTGAGAGGAAAATGCAGGGAGCACCTGGAGGTGGCAGGCAGGGAGAGCCAGGACAGCAGGCAAGAGCAGGCTGGCCCAGCAGAACCGCAGCAGCCCAGACCAACTCCAGAGTATTTGTATTTTCTCATTGTTATTGCAAAGAAAAAAAACAGCCCCGACAGTTTATGCCCCCTTGCAAGGATCCATCCCACTGGGCATGAGATGCACACAGCTCCTGGCACAGAGCATCCCCTGCCGTCCACTCCCAGAGCTGCCGAGTCTTCTCCGAGCTGCAGCCGTTCTGTGATGCTCTAACACCTTCATCACTTTACATCTTCCTCCGAGACGTCTCCCTCCTCCTTCTTTTGGACCCATCATCATCTTCCACTAGGGAGAGGAGATGCAGGGCTGAGCAGGAGGGGCTGCAAACCCAGCAATCCTGCTTCATGCTGGGTGTGGGAGCACAGACCCCATCCCACCCTGTGGCAGCAAAGGCAGAGCGGAGATCCTGCATGGACCACCGAGCCAAGCCCATGAAGGGATATGAGCATTCCTCCCCTCCACAACCCAACAATCCCTCCATCCCTGGGGCAAAGCAGCCCTGCTGAGGCCACCCGCTGCCACCAAAGCCACCGTGAGCCCCACAGAGCGTCCCCAGTGCAGCCCCACACACTCACGGGTGAGGTGGTGCCCACTGAGATAGACCGGCCCAGCCCCACACGTGAGCACAAAGAGGAGGGGAGGGACCAGCTCCAGACTTCTGAGGCTGACCTGCAAAGAGTCGGAGCTCAGAGACCCCTGACCCCAGCCCGGGTTGAAGTTATCACCCCAGCGCCAGGGGCTGCGTGTTTGGCTGCCCTCACCGTGGGGAGCACCGAGCTCCGCAGCGCCGTGATGGGAACCAGCTTGTGCTCTCCAGGGGTGGTTTTGGAGTTGATGGCCACGACGTGCAGCTCGTCACCGGTGTCAGCCCCCAGGGAGATCTATGGAGCCCAGCAGAGATCCCATGGTGGGTGCACAGCCAGCAGCCCCGTCCTCTGCTGGGGCACAGGCTCAATCCGATGGGCTCTTTGGGAAGCCTTGGATCTCACCGTTTCCAGCAGGATCAGGTTCACCAAGAAGTCATCATCCTCCTTCACCACGTAGCTCTGGTTGTCCACGTCCAGCCTGCAGCCTGGGGGGACACAGCATCACCCATGGGGACACAACATCACCTATGAACACGTGAGCTGCCTGTCCTGTACAAGCCTCAGGTGAGCTCGGAGCAGGGAGGAGGCTTTCCCAGCACACACGGCAAGGGGCAGGGGGACCCTCCCCACACACCCATCCCGTGCCCACCACGGGGGTCACCGTCTCTCTTTTGTTCCTGCCACTAGTTCCCACCAAAGCAGCCCCGAGCAGCTCTGTACCCCACAGGGCAACAACAGGCCTCTCTGACAGCAACCTGGAGAGAGATGAAGAGCGGCTCGTCCTCCACAGAGAACCCAGCACCAGGATCTGGTTCCTACGAGACAAACATCAGAGAGAACAGCATTTGGCTAGTCTGGGGGCAGAAATGTGACTTCGGAGCACTGAGGGCAAGCTCTCCAGTCCCAAGAGCCTAGAGTAGGACAGCAGCATCCAGGCAGCTCACACCAGCACTCCAGCTGGATCCGCATCCCTTCGGCCAGGGCAGCATTGCCACAAAACCATCTGGGGAAAGGAAAAGCTGCTTAAACGCCTTTACAGAGAGAACCCCAGCTCCAAGAGGAGGAGCAGCGGCCCTGCTGCAGGGGAGCACCATGAGCAGAGGCAGCTCAGGGCAGTCGGTCCTCCCTCCAGCACAGGGTGGGTTTGGTTGAGCAGAGCAGCTACAGCATCAGGGAGCATCGAACGCAGAGAGGGCACTCGGAATCCTCCCAGCACGGCACCAGCACCAAGGCCTTTGTCAGTATCAGCATTTAATCCCACAGCACAGGGACTGGGGTAGCAAGGGGAGCTGCCCCCCTGTCCAGCAGCCCCAAGGGACTGGAGGGGACACCACCACCCTCTTGCTGCCAGCAGCCCCTACCCAGCTAGGATGAGCAGGGCACAGAGAGACACAGAGAGACACAAGCAGCTCTGGCTGCTGCTTAAGCAAAGAGTGACCCAGGGAGGGGCAGCCTGGGAATGCAGTGCAAGTGCTTCGGGAGAGCAGGTGGCACCAATGCAACCACCCTCCCCACCACCCACCCCACCCAACTGAGCCAGCTCTAGCCTGATTAGAGACCAGGACCTGATTAGAGACCAGCCCTGCCACGCAGAGACATGGGAACCTCTGCCCCCCCCCCCACTACCTAGGGCAGCCCACCTCAGGGTCAGCTGCAGGGATCGGAGACCAGGACCCAAGGACCCACCAAACCAATGTCTGAAGCTCTAAAATGGAAAGAACTTCCAAGAGATGCGTTTCTCTCTTTGTTTAGTGATTTCATCCTTGCTGGATATTAAAAGCAAAACATATCGTGGGAGGATCCCAGCAGAGCAGACCTCCAACATCCCAGTCCCTGGGTTGCAGCTGGACCCTGTGGGTCCATGTGGGAGCTGGGATGTCCCCAACACCAGGAGGTGGCACTGGGCACCTCTGCACAGCGTCCTGGGGAGGGACAGCTCGGGGGACTCGGGGTGTGGGGGGTGCCCTGGTGCTTGAGGCATCAATCCTGGCACAGGGCTCTCTGCCGCTCCCAAACAAGCGTTCACACTGGTAAAAACCTCCTCAGTGATGGCAGGAGGGTGACACCAATTTTCTGGTGCGTTCCCAGGCTGGAAAACCCGCGGGGGGCACGAAGCTTCACCCCTGGGCCACGGGGCTGGTGGGCACCGCCTACCCTTTCGGGGTGCGGGGAGCTGGAAGCAGCATCCCTCTGCCTGGCACGGATTCGAAGGCACCGCAGGGGTTTGAACCTTTATTTCTCCTTTATTTGAAGGGAGACAAAACAGACACACACTTTACAGTCACCGTGATGTATTTACAACTGAATCCATCCCCCGAAGTGGCTGCACGGCGTGGGCACGCAGCACCAGCCTGGACACACACCCCCCCGAGCTCTGCTTGCGCGGAGGAGCCCCCGCGGGGTCCTGGGGCTGCACTGGCCTGGCTGCCTCCACCCCACAGCACAAAGGGGTTTAAAGCAAGAGCTTCGCCTGCCTGCCCTCACCCCACTGCCCCAAGTCCCAGACCAGCAAGCAGGGAGCTCAGGGTGGAAACCGCTCTCCTACAACGCTCTCCCTGCTGCTGCTCCTCCAGCTTCATCCAAGCACTCCCCAAACAGCACGGAAACACTGACACCTGCCCCACATGGAGAGGGAGAAACAGGAGGAGGTTTGGTAAGAGTATAATTCACATTTTTTGGCCCGGTTCCCCCTGCATCCCTTGCTCCCCTGTGCTTTTCCTTTGCTCAAGGTATTGTCGTGTGTCCCGGGATGGCAGCCGGCCCTGGGAGCATAGCGGCTGCACAGGGCTGAAGATCCTGGAAAGGGCTCACATCTTGCAGGAGGCTCTTCTGCCTTCCTTACGGGCTGTCCAAGACCTGTCTGAGTCCAGGATGACGGGGTCTGTTGGGAGAGCAGAGCTGCTGGCCCCCCACATCCCAGTGCCAGGATGCGCTCGGGTTGGGATTTCATCCTGTTCTGCACGGGGAGCACGGGCACGACCACCGAGGCTGCGATTCCTCTTGGCCAGAGGCTCAGGAGCTCCTTCCCAGCCGGCCCCAGCGCTCCAGCACCAACAGCGCAGAGGAGCCAGCTTCTTGGGCCCCACTGTGACCCTCAGGGAGAGCCCCTGGGGGTCCTTCCAGCGCCGTCACCCCCAGCAGCGCTTCTCTGTCCCCTTCGCAACGCCAGCTCTGCAAGAAGAGGGTGGGAGGCGATGCAGCATCACCCACCCAGCTCAGCCCGCGGGGACAGCGACCCAAAGGCACCGGACCAGGAGAAAGGGGGAGCAGCCTGCAGGGAGGGGGGTCAGGGCTGGAGAAGGGCAACAAGCACCATGCGTAAGGTCTGGGGTGCGTGAGCCAACGCAACAACTCCAGTGGGGGTTGAGGTATCCTGGGGCAGGCAGGGAGGCGTCAGCAGCACCAGGCTGACCCCAGCCTCACGTGCCGGGCAGCAGCCAAGGGCCACGCTCCCCCAGGGAAGGCAGGAGCCAACGCGGCCAGAGGAGACACGGCCAGGGATGGACGATGGCCCCGCTGGCCAAGGGGAAGGGCACTCACTCTCTTCCCAGCTCTCGGCTGCTCCCAGTCAGACAGAAGGATCTGTGGGCGTCTTGATGCAGTCAAACCTTAAACAGGAGAGCACAGTGTGTGGAGAGCTCAGACCTTCCCCACGATTTACCCACCCACATTCCCAGGATGGATGAATCCTTCCCTCAGATCCTGCAGCTTCGGAAAAGGCTTTCTGGCCCCTCTCTCTGCACGCTGGTGGGAGCCTCTCCTGCCTTCAGGCATCAGGAGGGGGGTCGGACCAGAGAAATCTGGCTAAAATCCACAGTAACTAAATAATTTAATTTTTTTTCACACTAATAAAAACTCAGGAAAGGGGGAAAACCCACCCTGTAACTGACAGGAGGAGTTCCAAACACACAAAAGGGCACTGGCCATGGCATCCTTGCCAGCCCCCTGCTCAGCCGGGGCTGCCACCCCAGGAATCCCATCTCCATCTGCAGGGCTGACGGCAGCGAGGGACAGAGGGCGATGAAATAAATTTGCTTTCCAGAATTCCACTCTGTCAGAGGGCAAAGGGACCCACAGGGACCAGGCTGGCGACAGCAACCCCCCCACCTCGCCCCAGAGTGGCTCCCCAGGCTTTCCTTCTTTAACAGCAGAAAGGGGGAAAGGGGCAGGGAGGGAATCTCAGGCTTTGGAATAAATCCTACCCCTGTGCACCAGCAGGAACAGCAGAGCCCGTCCTGCCTGGCTGTGGATTCCTGTGGGGCTGGGCTGGCACCCCAGCTTTGCGGCCCAGATGAGGGGCTGTGGTTTTAGGGGAACCTAAAGGCAGAGAGCAGTATTCCCAGCTCTGCATCCCAGTGCCTCCCAACGCACCCTCAGAGTCTCCCTGCCCTCCGGTTCCAGGGTCTCCCTCCTCTCCAGCTCTGAGGAAACCAGACCCCAGCCCCAAATCCTCCCCAGCTGCACCCCAAAGGACTGACCCTCTGCAGCCCCCCAGCAAGCGCCTGTGGGTACCTACTCATCGAGCTGAGAGCACAGCGTGGTCTGGGTTCCCTGTGGCCGGGACTCGCCCAGGGGCCGCTGCCGGTGGCCACCGCCCTGGGACTGGCCGCTCTCCTCCGTCCAGCTGCCCCGAGCGTCTCCATCCTCCCAGGGGTGCGCGGGGGCGGCCGCCTTGTCCCGCGAGGGGTCCCCGCTGGGGCTGAAGGCGCAGGGGCAGCGCTGCAGGTCCTGCGAGACGGCGTGGAGCCGGCGGTCAGCGCGGCGCGGGCAGCACAGCAGCTTGCGGAAGGCGCTCCTGAAGTCGGGGCTGCGGCAGTAGATGATGGGGTTGAAGGCTGAGTTGACGTAGCCCAGCCAGTTGAGGAAAAGGAAGAGCCGATCCGGCACCAGCGGCCGGCAGAAGACCTTGATGATGTTGGCCACGAAGAAAGGCAGCCAGCAAAGCGTGAAGGTGCCCATGATGATGCCCAAGGTCTTGAGCGCCTTGTGCTCCTTGATGGCCAAAAGACGGGACGGCCGCCTCCGCCGGCTGCTCCTGGAGCCGGGCGGCTCCCGCAGGAACCTCACCTTGTCCTTGCCGATGAGCTGGACGTGCCGCGTGGCCACGGCGAAGACGCGGACGTAGACGAAGATCATGACGAGCAGGGGCACGTAGAAGGAGACGGTGGAGGAGACGATGGCGTAGGTGACGTTGGTGACGAAGTCGCAGCAGCGCGGGTCGTCGTAGCAGCGCAGCGCCTGCTCGTCCGCCCCGTCGCGCCACCAGTGGTTCATGATGGGCAGGAAGGAGACGAAGGCGGAGATGCCCCACACCAGGCAGACCACGGCCCGCGCCCTGCTCTTGGTCACCAGCGCCTCGTACTGCAGCGGCGCCGTGATGGCCAGGTAGCGATCCACGGCGATGGCGCACAGCGTCTCGATGCTGGCCGTCACGCACAGCACGTCCAGCGAGGTCCACAGCTCGCACGCCACCGCGCCGTAGGGCCAGTGGCCGCTCAGCAGGACGGTGGCCCCCGGCGGCACCACCAGCAAGCCCATGACCAGGTCGGCGCAGGCCAGCGAGGTGACGAAGACGTTGGTCATCGTCTGCAGCCGCGGCGTCTTGGCGATGGCCACGATGACCAGCGAGTTGCCGGCCACGATGACCAGCACGGTGAGACCGAGGGCGGCCCCCACCGCCCACTGGCGGCCCGGGCTGGGGGTCCCGCTGCAGTTCCCCAGCGCCGCGGCCCCCCAGGCGCTGCCGTCGCCCGCGGGCACCGGACTCATCGCCGCCCCGGGGGCGCGGAGCCGTGCCCGGAGCAGCCTCCGGCATCCGAGGGGAGGAGGAGCCTTTAAAGCACGGGGGCGGCCCCGGGCTGCCCCGCTCCGGGGACAGAGGAGAGAGGAGGGGGCTGCGGCACCGCCTCCGCCCGCCCGGGACCCCCGGCGCCTGCTGGAGCGACTCCGCCGTGCGCCCCTCACCATGCGTCCCAGCCTCTCACCGTGCGCCCCAGCCCCTCACCGTGCACCTCAGCCTCTCACCGTGCGTNTGCCCCCTTGCCCTACCCTGCACCCCAGCCCCTCACCGTGACCCCCAGCCCCTCACCATGCACCCCAGCCTCTCACCGAGCACTCCAGCCCCTCGCCCTGGTCCCTCTCTGTGCACCCCTCACCACACTCTCCAGTCCTTCTCCCCACACCTCAGCGTCTCACCCTGCACCCCTTACCCTAAACTCCTCCCCGTGCACCCCCCGACTTGGCTGAGTACCCCTCTTCATACACCTCCCTGGGCAGGACAGGTTGTCCCTGGTGGGGACACCAACACCCCTGTCACCCCAACACTGGGGGAAGGGACGGGACAGTGACACCCCCACTCCAAAAGACGACACCCGCGACACCTGAGGTCACTACTTCACTCTAACATTTACTTTCCAAACCGCTTTCCCAGACGATGGAGGAGGATGAGCAGGGTGGGTGCTGGAGACCCCACTGCCTTCTCCCCACGTGGGAACGGGGAGCCACCTCTGACTGGGAGGCACTGGGCCGCTCCAGAGCTCCGCTCCTCCTGCGCAGGCTCCGGCGTGGGTCATTTTTGTCGCTATCAGCTATTTATACAAATACCAGAGCTTCTGAGGCAGGCACTCTCCAAAAATGGCACCTTGAAGTTTCAGCCAAATGGGGGGAATGTTGACAAAGATGGAAAAAATATGTGTAAAAAAATTATCCAGCTGGCGTTTCTTCCCATTCATGAGCTACAAACCAGAGAGCCCCTTTTACAAGCTTGATCTTTACAAGACTGTTTTGGGTTTTTTGAAGCAGTCAGATGAGGCTTTGATGCAACCCTTTCAGCTCCCAGCTCTGGCATTCGTTGCAGGCTTGGATCGAGCCCTGGGTTTACTGGTTTTTAGGGTTATTTGTCCCTCCCCAGATAAAGAGCACGGCACAAGCGAGGTGTGTGCTGGAAAGTCATCGTCCTCTCAGTGTAGCTTGCACAGGTAACTCCAGCACCAGCGCAGAAACGTGTGTCTGGAAAGGAAGAGCAGCTGGGGAGCATCCATGGGTATCGAGGGTGTTGGGCTTGGCTCCATGGAGCTGGCGGAGGCCAGGTATGGGGGGAGGATGCCCAGCTCTGTCTGTGGCTCTGACACCACCCTGCTGAGTGACCAAGGGGCTCAGAGCTTCTTATCCTCATCTCCGCTTCCCATCCTGACCCCAGTTCCCATCCTCACCCCAGTTCCCATCCTCACCCCACTAACCCGGCGTGCACCCACCCGGCCGAGCAGGGCTGTGTACTGGCTCCTGGGCACGGAGAGGGCTGCAGGGCTCACCCTGGGGGGTTTCACCCTGCATTCTCCCACAGATGGTCCCTCACAGCTCGCTCAAACCTTCTCCGCGCTCCAGGTCCCGGAGGGCAGCGCTCCCACCCAGTTGAGAGTGAGTAACGGTCAGACAGGGTGGGACAAACCGCCTGGCTCTCTCGAGGTGCCGGAGCAGGCACACAAACCCCTAATACTGCTGGCCTCCCTACCCTTAAATGAGACTTTTCCTCCCCCTCCCAGACAGGAGAGCCCGTCGCCCTCCTCCCTTCCCAAGGAGCCGACCCGACTGGAGAGAGGAAGGGAGAGTCCCGAGCATTTCATCAAGGCAGGGGAAGTAACGTGGTTCGGCATCTTTGGCCCAGTTTAACAGCTGGAAAAGCTGCAGGACGGAGATGCTGGGTCTCGCCCAGCCCTGACCCCCGTGCCCTCTGCACTACAGCCTCGACACGGAGTCCCTTGTGGTGCTGGAGGCTGGGGCTGCCCGTCCATCCCGAGGCACCCCCAGGAGCAGGGAGCAGGACACGAGGGGCACTGCTGCAGCCAGAGAGGTGCAGTGCAGCTTTGCACCAGTTAAAGGCCGTGCCAGGGCTCCTCTTGAGCCAGGTTTGTGTTGCGAAGCGTTGTCCGTCCATGGAATTTGGAGCCAGAGCTGCGCTGGCGCGAGTCCCCAGCCCAGAGCAAAGGGCAAGGGCAGCTGGAGAGGTTCCCCAGTCCAGCCTGGCCGAGCCGTGAGCACCAGCACCCCCACAGCCTCATCAGCATTTGCTCCCCAACCAGGTTTCCAAAGAAGATTTTCCCAATAAGTGGCCCTCCCGAGGATGTGACAGCACCCTCCCTCCCAGCTCACACACCCCGGCCCCACCAGAGCAGCCTGAGCAACCACTGAAGACCTTCAAGAAAGCCCTCAAGACCTTCAGGGTGTGATTTACTTACGCTAACACCGTGGGGAAGCACCCAGGCAGGCACAGGGCAGCAGGCTCAGACCCTGCAGGTGGGACAATCCCTGCTGACAGCTGCAACCCACAGCTTCCCACAGCCCCATCCGCACGAGGGCACTGAACGAGATCCCGTGGACCCACCCTACAACGCTCTGTGGGGCTGATGAGATCCCACCCTCTGCAGCAAACCCACCACCCAAAGCTGTACCCAGTGTCACCAGAACCAGCCCCTGCTAGGCTGTCTGTCACAGCCAGGGTCCCTCCA